>VNWX01003353.1:0-10433 GCA_009869905.1 Ceratophysella communis | reverse complement strand
AAATAGATTTTACCGGCGTTCCCTCGATAAATTACTTAGGTTCCTTACCGAAATAACTATTGTAATAATCTGTTAAAGTTTCCGGTAAACGCACGGAAGAAAAACGGCTAAATTCATTTTGATTGGCAGAGTTAAGCCTCGGAGAACCCGGGCTTAAAATCCCGTTTACGAATCCGCCATCTCTGTACCGCGTAACAGAACCTATGACATCCAATTAATCAGTGTTTATATTTCGACATTTTGCGAAAATCGTGAAACTACAGGGCAAAATACCTGCAAATAGGCGAGCACCAGGTGCTCCTAAAAGAACCTCGCTATATCCTTCAGCCAACTGTGACAGATGAATTGAAAACCCAGCTTCGGCAAATGCCAAATCAGGATTCGCAAGTCCATTTGAACCAGTCCAATATTGCCATCCCATCGGATCTACGTCACCAAACAATATAGAATTTTAGCATATATCTTACATACAGATTATGTAGGTACCCGCCTAACCCTACAAATCATATTTTGCTCACCAGCTCCAAAAAACGGTATCAGGCGATGATTGCCGTAATTCGGTTTTTTTAAGTTAACGGTGCTTTTAGATTGAGCCCAATCGGTATACATTGTGTTCTTTATTAAACCAGTAACACAAACCGTTCACGAGTGGAGATTGCTCAGTAGGAGGACGATCTGTAGGAATTTCTCCACGGTGCCATCGATGAGCACAGGTTACCAATCGATTCCCATTACTTGCCAATGTGCCACCAACCCAGTTTTCGTTATGGTGCTCAAAAGCGGGTTTAACACCACGACAACTTCCTGAAATGTAATTTCTACCCTCACATGTTCCTAAAAATTAAATTATAACAATTGTATGTAAGATTTTCATCTCCCGTGCAAGTGCAGGAAGAAATAAAGTTGTGCAAAATACCGTCGATGGGGTCTATATTTGCTATATAGCACTCCGGAACCGCTCCAGTTGGAAATGTCCCAATGCTGCATCTCCATACCACCCCAGGCTCTTTTATCGTTGAATAGCTAGGGTCAGTGGAGTTCCCCATTGGATCGCCTACAAATATCCTGGAATTCGAGGCAAATCTTGTGAAAATCAAAGTTGTAACTAAAATGCCAGCTTTAAATTATTTGGCTTACCAGTAATTCTTTCCAGATCTTGCATTTCCGGTTTCGACTAAAGTAGTACTCCAGCCAAAATGGCTTCTCTGATTTCCAGGTAGCACATGCTCATAAACAATAGGGTTTCTCACGTCAAATGCAAGAGTTGCCTCCGAAATCTGACCGGAAACTTGAATCAGTTGATTAGAGAGAAAAATTCCAAAAACAAAAATTTGAAAAGCCAGAATTACTTTCGCCATTTTGAATTTTATTTACAAATCCAGCTACAATAATGCGCCTAGCATTTTCATGGCAAGACGGTTTCAATTTTCTGATTCCAAATTTCGTCTACTCTGAGCTGGGAAACTTCCTTGCTCAGTAAAGGCCACTGAATACATATGCACAAAATCAAGACTATATCTAATTCATAGATATCAGCAGAAAGTAAGCCACAGACTTCCGATTCTAAAGCGGATCTATATATTAAGGAAATTTCACCACAAATACTGTGTTTGACTAATACTTGTAAAAAATAAAGAATACCACAAACTCATATTTCAATTGTATAGGTGCGAATACGTGCACTTAAGTGTTATAGCTATAAAGCTATGTATTGATTCATATCCGGTAGGAGTACATATGAGGTTTAGATTTTACTGTAATGAGTGTATTTCAGCTAAACTTACGCTAACCGAGCGTTATATACAAATTCGCTGTTACATCGTTATTATTAGGGAATCGTGCAATTTGCATGCTTAATACCCGTGTGCTTCCCAGAGCGACTAAAAAAGCGAACTGTGCGCGTGTTTTGACTTTGGGCGTTTTGCATGCACTCAACCGGCTGTCTTTGTGGTGCAAGGAGAGCCGTGAAGAGCAGTCTGAGAGAAAATATGGAAAAGTTAAATCTCAATCAAATATGGTTTTACGTTAAAAGTTATTCAGACTAATCGCAGAGTCCTGCGGTTTTTTGCTTCACACTCTCAAATGACCGGCCCTAGAAGTGACAGGCGCTAAAATTTTGATTTCTTGTAGATAGTTCGACGATGCTAGACGAGTCAAAACATTTGATCATTTTAAAGTTGAGATAATTACGCTTTTGCGACCACTAATAAAAATTTAAATTTAAGTCCCTATCAACTGTAGATCAGCTCATTAAGAGTAGGACGTAACAAAAAACCGCAAGTCTCTGTGATGAATGATGAAAATTAACCTCGGAATAAACTTTGGCGTAAACTCATTCCTTATGCGATTTTAGCATTACACTTTTCTCTCCACATGAGCGTTAAAACACAGCAGTATCTGAAAACTTGTGATTAATAGATTACTATAAATAAATTTAATTTTATAAGAACAGAATGCCAGCGTTTTTAAGTGAAATTCCGCGAGCTGGCATTGTAATTTTGCAAATTAAGTTCTAGAATTTACTTCAAGCTCATAGATTAGTTACTATTATGTATTCATAATATTTATGTATGTACAGCTCATCGGGATAATATTTATTAGACAATTCAGGCTGTACAACGATTCTCGTCTGTGGTAATGCGGATGACAATATCTTGCTCTGCAATGCGAGGGTCAACGATGAGCACGTTAATTTTCTTTCTCTCTCCTGGAACTCCTGGACTTGGACCTTGAACCGGGGCCACTATGACCCTACCGCTCTGACCGGACCCAGAGTCCGACGAATTACACTTGAACTCAAATTCACGAGTCTCCATGTCACTTGATTTCTTATCTTTAGTGAAGAGACCTTGCTGGTATGCAGTTGCAATTACACGATGAGCTAAAGCGTATTGTTCCGGTTTCTCAATGAGCGAGATGCGCTGGTTACGAATTAGCCAAAAGTGTTTCAGGAAGTCAAGGGTATCTTCGTTCTCAGCCATGTCGTACATCGAGTCAGCCAGGATGAACGTTCCAGTTCTACCAACCTGGATAAATTATGTTTTGAAATTGTTGGTTAGCGTTAAATTAATAAAAATCCGAGGTTTTGAAACGCATTTGGTTACCCCTCCGACGCAATGAACAAGTACAGGCCAGGAGCGAGTATAGGTGTCCGAGTACCGATACTTGCGAATGACATTAAGAAGTTGCTGCGGGTCTTTTGGAACTCCCATGTCAGGCCTGGCAAGAATATTTCGAAAATTAGTACAATGTAGCCTGGCTGCTTGAGGTCTTAAACACCTTGAACTCTCTACGACTTTTCTTACCAAGAAGTAAAATGATGATGCACTACTACTCGGGAAGTTCGATCCTGTACGAAAATATTTATAATAACCATATACATTTTCTAATTCTGACTTCATTTAGTAGTCAAATAATTTGCTGTTTCACTTACGCCGCTCACGGCCAGCAACCGCACGGTAATATCAGGATACTGGATGATACGCTTAAGCTCAATGTCAACTTGTCCATAAGTAATATTATCTCCAATATTGTTCAAAAAATATTTCCAACATTTTTTCTGAAGATTAGTACGTTCATTTAAAAAAAATCTTTACATTTTTTAAAAATTGATTTGATAGATACTTCTAACAGCATACCTTTTCAATATCATGATCGCTGGCAAGCATGACAATTTCATGGACGTTGTACTGCCAGACCTTAAGAACGACATTAAAAATTCGTTTTGCACAGCAAAAATGAAGGTTATTTAGCATGCTATTTAAAGATATTAGTACCTACCATTCTATAAAAATCCCCAATAGTTGTTTCCATTGGACATTGCGTGGCAATATAGCGCTTTTTATCCTTGTAGCTGTCAACCCAGTTCGCCATAATAAAGTCGGAATAAGGATCATCTGTGGGAAGGTGATAAAAGTCAAAAAAAAAAAATATGACAACAAAGGTCATGCAGAATTTTAAAACTCCTAAAGAAGTTCTAACCTATGGTATCGTACCTGGTTTTTTTCGAAGTACGACCCTAGTCTCGTCATAAGTTAGCAAATTGTCTTCTGCAGTCGGATATCGGTGCTTAGGAATATTCTGAGCTTTGGCAGCGTGATTCCAAGGGCGAAGCTGTTTAGTTGGCGGTGGGAGGCTACTGAATTCCTTCTTGAACCCGTCATTCTGATCCATTTCCTTGACATAGTTTTCAATATTTGACTTCGGGATTGGATGCGATTTTTCTGAATCAACTTCCGGTGACCCCGTTTTTGCTGCAGTAGCAATGGCTACAAGCAATGAGCATAACAAAATTGACCGAATCATTTTGCTTTGCTCCGAAGACGAGGGTATAATGAAACCTTGTTGTAATGAGACTGCGTTCTTATATCATTGGATTTCGGTCATGACTGGTCGAATTGCGTATTTACATCAGTTTTACGAAAGGTCAAATTGATATCAACGGTTAATAAACATAGAAATGAACGCGGTTTGCTTTATAAAATAATAATGAATATTAAAATCCACGCGCCGTCCTTTTCTTAAACGTTTTACATTCATGAACCTTGCCGAATTGTATGACATCGTGTTGACAAACAAAGCTTTAAAGTTGGACTAAAGCTCAAGTAAAATAGCGCTTCAAGGTTAATTGACAACGCATGGTTGAAAGAGCTAGTAAAAGTATGAAAGGATTAACAATTGAAATATGATTTTGAATTACATAATTTAACAATTTAAAATTTGTTGGAAATGTTCTGATATTTGAAATTTGATCCGTTTAAATACATGCCAATGTTTAAAGCTTTGTAGGTGTTAAATTTGGTATGAGGCATTACTCAAATATTAGAATAACCAGCACGAAAAACAAAACTGTTGTTTTCAAAATCACGCAATTTACGAACGAGCTATTTCATTGATAGGTACCTTACTTAAACGCCGGATTAAATTTTTTCATAACGTAGCAAAGTTTTGTCAAGCTAAAAGCTAGATTCAAAAGTAAAAGTTTTAAACCAATTCGAAGCGTGATTGTGATTACCACGGTTGAATACAACAAAAGCGATACAATAATCAGTTATTTGATTTCACAAAAACATCCGTGCTTATTTAAATCGTTTACATGGACTAAATGGATCTAATTATGCATTATGTATTGCTCATTGTCTGTAGATACACATATTAGAAACTTGATTGTAAATTATATAAGTGCCCTGGATTCAAAGTTTGAGCTATTCGCAACAAACAATATAAAAAGTTCAACTGGCATTATACAAGCAGGATGATTAATTACAAAGGTCATGCCATTATGCAAAGCAGCTGTTAATTTTGGGAAACACTAGAGGCATTTATTAGTATGTAATCCTTTTGAAAATATTTCAATTTAATTATTCCATCCAGGAATTCCATATTCAAAGCCACCCCTTTTATGAATGCTTCACGATCAGAATCACCGCCTGATCTCTAGTCAAGTATTGTACATTTCAGGATTCCAGTTACTGGGCAGACATTCCTTACAACACCTCAGAATCCGATTCAAGTACACCTAACGCAAGTAGCGGACTTATTACATGAGCCTTATATTTCATGTACGCAATTGGAATCCCGGTTTCCAGACGGTTTTGAATAGAGGAATGTGAAATGACTAGCATTATGACCGCACCAGAGCGACAGGCAGCATCATTTGAATTACACGTTGCCAAGAATCAAATCACGTTCATTTTAATGAGTTTTTCAAGGTTGCAATTAAAACTGATGTATGCTCATCCGACAGACACTCGAGAATTCCCGCGGTTAGATAAATACTGATTTTTGGCAATTAAAGTTCACAATGACTTCAGACGTAATCGTTGGTGCGCTGTGATTCGACATCCAGTGCCTATTTGTAACCTTGCGCCTCAAATTACGGTTTGGTTTTAGTACCAAATTAATTACGTTCTATTTCTCTGAGTCCCACTTGAATTAGGACTTGAAAGTTTATAAGGTCACGTTGCAAAAACATTTGAATAACCTGTAATAATCGCCTTAAATGCTTAGACATATTTAAAATAGAATGAATGAAACAGACTTAAAAATGCTCTCCTGGGTTTCCGTTATGTCAATTCGTGAAAATAAAATTAGCTACTTAACTAGAATAATTATTATTTAGCTCTCAAATCAGCGCATTTAAAAACACCAACATTTTATTATTATTATTAGGTACTGATATTTTAACTAATTATATTCTAATAATTTTAGACTTAAAAACTGGTATGTATTTACATGGATACTTACAGCAATATATTTAATATTTGATTTAATGATATTGTACGTATATGTTTATGGTATTTAGTACACTTGAATCAATTTCATACGAGCGTATATATGCATATATTTTCAATCGCACTCTTAAAATATGGCGGAAATACATTACAAGCTAATTATTTGGGAACGATATTTTTATAGACACTTTGAACGTGTTTCATGGGATTATCTATTCAATAGTCGGGTACATGGCTGGGGTGGTGGTTGCAAGTTTGATCCAGGGGCTCCAGGAAAATTAGTACTCGCCCCACCATCCCAGACCTAATTGGAAATTGAATTCTGAAGGCGGATAGAAAAATACACGGACTTAAGGCATGCAATATAATATCCTAAAGTTTCAGCTTCAGTACTGCAAAGCTAAATTGATTGTGTCCTAAATAACCTGAAAGGGCTCCTCTATTTGCTCTGCGACAACTGCCAATCAGCTAAAGTTACCAATTTGGTGCTAGTTTGATTTCCAGTTAATGAAATACTATCTTAAATCTATAGAAATACCGAGTCATACAACATCAAGCGTGATTGGATTGAGGCCTCCCTTAGCGGCCTTTTTATTTATTTTTTATTCCTACAGATGCACACTCCATTTAATTGCAGAGCACTTCCAGAAATTCTCATTCTCACGATTGATTTACGCTAGACTCTGTCATCACAAGGCAAGTATATCATATTATCGTAGTCTTTCAACCAGTGAAACATATTTCGCTTTATAATCTCTTAAAGTGTCAATTTTTTAATTCCGAAAAACTATATTAAAAGCATACATTTTGGTGTCCGAGAAAAGCCTGTTATAGTTTTATGCCATAGTTTGACTAACCAAATTGTTTAAAACAAATTTATTTTAATTTGCGCTTCGTTTGTAAATCGGGTTGGAATATGCAGATCTAAATAAGCCGTGACAGCAACCAATGCGGTTCCTGATAGACGAAAACTTCTATAATAAAAGGTACTTAAAACGGTAGCTTTATGAAAAGTTTTGAATATGCCTTTTTTGTTTTTTAGTTTGCCACATGAGCTCTCTAAGAGCCCAATGCTGGTACCTGAAACTGCTTCTCTCCAAACAAAGCTCCTATTTCATTTCGTTTTCCGTAATTTTCGATAGAATAAAATGCTACTTTCTCTTTCGTTTTTGAGTGAAATCTTGTCATTGCGTTTCCTTTTTGTTTCCTCGTCCAGGTCGAGGTAGGAGAAAGTGAAGACCCTAAGTCTAAGTTGATACTTGATTAAAATCCACTCGTCAAAGTTACGCTTTCCATAAGACGTCTCGTTACACGGCTGAAGACGTATTCAAGAAACGTAATTAGATTTGCATAAAAGACATAAGAGCCTTTTCCGTCTCTTTTCTCCTCGTACTATCTTCCAGAAAACAAGGGAACTTGACATTCATCCACACAGAACACATATAATACTTCCCTTAAGAACCCCTTCCTAACTTCACACAACAGGCTTTTCTCCATAAGAGCTCTAAAGACTATAATGTTCAGTGGATTGTAATTTAAGAGTCTGTGAATTCATCGATTTTTCCTCGCTTTTAAAGTAGGAAATGAGCAGAAGTAAAAGTACTAGAGGCGAAATGAATCCTTTTCCCATGACAAGACAACTGTAATTTCCTATAACAACTTCGAGTATCACTTTCTAGTTCTACACAGTTTACATAATCTATATTTAAATACATTAGACTCTCAGCAGAATTTTTAGATTACCCTCTTCCCGGTTTGTTATTCTTAACTTTAATTAGAGACAACACATTGCCACTGACTCTTCAGGTAATTTAATACTTTGGAATTACGAACGAGCCAAGACCGTACACAGTATCATATAGCTCATTAAGTATATTGTAATCGGAAACCATGATTGAGGCATCTCTAGTAGGCACCAAACAAAATAACAAATGAACAGCGTTTTGTTGAATAAAAATAAGTTTCAGAAATTTTCCACGATAGCGCAAAAATTCTTGGAAATTAAGATACCAAGCAAACAAGACTAATTAGATGCATTGTGGCTAACATGTCCAATTAAAATATTGGACAATTAGCACCCTATATAAAATCTTAGCTTCAACATATACAAATACAAACTATCGGAATATTATGTACTTAAACTAAAACTATTTTTACACAGGTACAGGAGCATGGCCACTCCCAGCACTTCCACACTGTCGATTTACATAATTCCTCCCGAACAAAATCTTCTTAAAAGCTTGTCGAAACTCAGGACTAAAAATTGTGTAGATAATAGGATTGAGTGTAGAGTTGAAGTATCCAAGCCAAAGTAGAATTGGTGCAATTATGTCAGGGAGCTTATACGAGCAATTGTCGAAGCAAATGGCATCATGGAGTGCAAGTACAAAGAACGGAAGCCAACAAATAATAAATGCTCCAGTAATAATAGCTAATGTCTTAGCAGCCTTTCGTTCCCTTTTCGACTCCATCGTTTCTCGCTTATTCTTTACAGCACCAGAGCGAGTGGTAGTGACGCGGAGTGGCGTCGTTTCCGGAGTCGGACCACCTGACCGCACCTCGCCGCCATTGCTGTTGTTGAGCAAGGCGGATTTTTCAGGGCTGGGTGAGCTCATGAGGGAAGTGGTGGTTGTGCGCTCGGGCTGAAGCAGGCCGCCTGTTGGCGGTTTCGTTGGACGCCGTCGAATTCGCTTTCTTGCCGTTTCGTAAATTCGATAGTAGAGAAGGAGTATCACTGCAAGTGGGACGTAGAATGAGGCAAGTGTGCCGAATATCTGATAACTCAGTGATTGGCTGACAAGGCAGTTCTTATCCTCCAAGCGCTCAAGCCATTTCTCATCTTTCCAACCAAACAGTGGCGACAGGGAGACAAGTACTGATATGACCCATATGACTCCGATCATTGTTAGGATCCGAGCAGGATTACGGTGGTGAATGTAGTCAATCGAGGTCACGGCCCAGTATCTGGAATACAAAAAAAAATAATAAAATATCATCGTTTACTGGAATGGCGAAAAGCGCGAATGGTTTAGCGGTGTGACAGTTCTAGGTAGGGGCAGAACCAGGGCCCGCTAAATTAAGCCAGTAATTTTTACAAAGCTCCTCTATTTGCTGGTATAACTGGATTTTCTATTGGTCCTACCACACTTTGTATAGTACAGGCTGCTCTGACGCAACCTAATTTGCTCTAAATGTAAGCTATTAAAGTCTTTCGAGTGTCGTGTAATCGGCTTTATTTTTTAAGAACATTTCTGGCTATTTCCATAGATTGTTCCTATTGTCGAAATAAAAAACATGTTTGTCTGATACTGCCTGTCATTTAGTTGCTCACTTCAATCCAGTCTTACTTTGAGAAGCTAAACTTAAATAAACCATAACTTCAACAAATAGAATCCTAATAAGTAAATAGTTGACAGTTTAAGTGGTTTTCTTTGAAGTCCTTAAAAATTTCAGCCTTACTGTGCTCTAGTGTGACGTTTTTCGTCTCGGATAAAAAAATCTTTTTGCTTGGGTCACGGTGACGCATTTCGGTTCCGTTGAGAATTAGTTTAACTTTAGATAGCAGTCCCGTTTCGTAACGGTTATAAAATTGTTCTGTTTTCTTGTTTATTTTACGTAGGTTCGTTCGCATTGAAATCTAAAATATAAATGTACGTTTATTGGCTTAATTTGATTGAGAATTCAGGAGACTACCATGACCACTTCCCAAAGGCGTTGTTAGTTTAAATGCCAAATTTGTTTAGATTCCGAGAATTCGAACAAAGCATCCAAATTTGGGTTGAAATTGCTTTTTTTATCCAAATGCGTAGGTCGGCGGGATCTCATGACGTATCACATTTCAGCACATTAATTAGCCTACGTCCTACATTTTTCGGAACGCCTTTGTCAAGGGGTAACATGAGAGTGACAGGGCATTCTTACGTGTTGCTTGCTACCCGCATCTACATTTGATTTTAAAACTCAGAATTTCGATACTAACGACTAGAAGTCAGCATAGAATTCTCAGATCCCCTATATATCAAAGAAAAGGCAAAAGACGGCTTCCAGATGAAAGCAGAGCCAGCTCATCTCAAGTCAGAAAGCTCAAGGTAACTTCCAAACATCATCAAGTATACATAGAGTCGAAATTTAGTCTAGTGAACCCTATCAGCCCTCACTATAAGAAAGCTGTCAGATTAGGCCTCAAAGTTTCGAAGCCAA
>VNWX01003352.1:0-10434 GCA_009869905.1 Ceratophysella communis | reverse complement strand
TAACCAGGGGCAATAGTGCTAAGCGCTAAAAATTTGAGACTTTGATACCGGCCCGCAATGAAGGAAGGAATGAATGAACGAATATACGGGTCAGTATTATAAGTATAGATATGTGAATGTGATAGATGATAGATAGGGTTGTACGACCTAGGCCATAATTTTGAGCTTATAATTTTACCAATCTTAATCCGTGGGATTTATGATTCATTAGACGCTGGCGCTAATTCCATAATATGCCGAATGTAGTAGTAATACATAACAAAGTGATGGATTTGGAACTGGTTGATCTATAAAATCACCAGTACTTACAGAACGGTTTTATATTTTTTGTGTTATTCACGTAGGCTCGAGAATACAGCGCAGCGACAAGAAAGTTGAAACATTCCAATTACAAACAGCATTTGGAAAATAACTTCCAACAAATATGAGGCTTGTCAGGTGTAAATGCTCCAGATGTCAGCTCTTTGTTCGGGCTCCAAAGGATGGTAAGGCTGGGCTGGCTAATTCAACTCTCTTAGGTTGATAATATTTATTTACCCACATTTTTTTGTGTCAATATTCAAGGATTTGATTTTGATGACAGTGAACTCAAAAAAACTGTTTTTGAACAAAGAGAATACCAGGTATACATAAATATCTTGTTGTCACATGGAGTTATAATCATAATCTTATGATAAGTAAAAGATCTAATGAATGAAGTTATGTGAATATGTGTTGCGCTCTCAATTTGTTTTTATTTCAGACTGCTTTAATTGAGCTTGCCAAGAAACGGAACATCGTAGCCTGTTTACCCACCGGTTCAGGAAAAACTTTTATCGCTTTTAAGTTGATTGAGTATTTTCAGGGAGACATATTGAGGTACTATACTTGCAAGACTAAAATAAGAATTTTTGGATTTGTCAATCGAACAAGATAGTAGATAGAAGTTGATATTTTTCAACTTTTCACGCTGCTTGATCAATTGAATATTTTGCAGCAAACGAATGCTTTAATGTAGCGTACATAAGTAAACTATAGGTTGAACTTTTGTGTTATAGCGAAAAGAAGAAAGTAATATTTCTCGCGAATACAATTCCTCTGGTGAATCAACAAGCTGCTTTCTTTGCCCGAAATACCGGTCTAAAGGTAAAGCACCTTACTGGAGACATGGAAGTTGATTACTGGAGTGAGGAAAAGTGGAACGCCATCATTGATGGATTTGAGGTACGAATTTGCGCTTAAGGCACACTCAAGACAACAGAAAACCATAGTACATGCAAGGCGAAAGACCTCAGGTGGTTAACATCTCCTATCTTCTTCCTCTTAGATTTTAGCAATGACGTCACAAATTTTCGTCAATATTCTCCAACATGCTTATATTAAGCTGTCACAAGTGGCCTTACTGATACTGGATGAATGTCACCATGCTTTTGGGAGTCATCCTATGAAACTGGTATGTAGTTTAGTTAGCTAATTTAAATCCGTCTATGTTTTATAAAAGCATGTAATGGAATTTCACTTAATTAGTTTACTTCGTGTTAGGTCATGCAAAAAATCCATGAGACTAAAAATGCTGAACCAAATTATCCACTGCCCCGAGTTTTAGGAATGACTGCTACCATAGTAATGGGAAACTGTGAACCCCACCAAGTTCCTGATCGTGTTTCTGAACTTGAGCGGACAATGCATGCGAAGGCTGTTACCTATAAGGATTATGAAGCAGTATTGCAGTCTGTGCCGCTAATTTCTTTAATCTTTTCATCTTAACTTATCTTCACATTCACACTTCTTATCATTTTTATACAAATCCTTAGGCATTCCACGCGTGCGCAAATTATTACGAAAATGATTCCGAGTGGAAACACTTTGGATTGGGAGTACGCATATTCACTGGATGAACTTAAGCGCTATGCCGAGGAACTCAACGTTTTGAGAAAGGAAAGAAAGAAACTGAAAGCGGCTAACTGCGGAATTGTTGATGGAATTGACCCAACACTTCTTAGCTCCAACAATATCTATCACGGTGTGAAAAATCCAACCCCGGGAGATTTGCGAGTTGTCATTGATGATGTAAGATACATCTGCCTTAATTTGGGTGAGCTTTCAGGTTTCGATTTTGCTAATAAAACGAGCTAACTATGTGCGAAATGCTGTTTGTCCACCATTCGCTTTTGATTTCAACAACCTAGTCTTTTTATGACTTTTATTTAGTTCCAGTTATTTAATTACAATATTTTAAAAAAATACACACATTGTAAAGTACTCTATAATTTTAGGTCCATATTGCGGAGTCATCGCCATAAATCTAAGACTGGCATTCATCGAGTTTAGCTTGTTGGATTTAACAGATAAAGTGATCAAGAATTGGTATATAAAGATTCGGGACTTTCTAATTGGAGTTCGGTTAGTTAGCCCTATATTGCGGAACTAAAAATATTACCGTACGTAGACTTACTAATTACACTTAATTGTTCGTGTTTTTGCCGTTAATACCAACAGCGATAATTTAATCCGTCTCATGAATTCGCTTGGAGTTTCCGAAAAAGATAAAATTTTAACATTTGTTGCTCCAAGGCTCACTCTACTCATTAAGATTCTGGAAGAGTTTAGGTAATTAGAATAAATGTTTGTATCATAACTCCTTATTATGATAAATGATAAAGAATTGATAGACAATTCGAGAATAGGCATAACATAACGCTATGTAGTATATTTTCTGTAATGACCAAAAACAATAATTATTTGCTGATTTCACTTTACAGAGAAGCTGAATCTTCGTCTCCGGATTGTGCATTTAACACAGACGATGACAGGCTGTGTGGTCTTGTTTTCACGGATCGCCGTGTAACTGCGCAAGTTTTGTCTTGGTATTTTATGGTAAAACTTAAATATTATCCTCGTTTCATCAGTATGCTCTTAGTCCAGAAGAATTTATTTTTAATTTAATTTAATAGGATTTGGCGTCGGAGCATGAAGACTATTCGTATATAAAAGCTCATTTCGTAGTTGGGACATCGAGATGCCCATTCGAAACCGTGGAAAGCAGGATTTATGCAAAGAAGCAAACGGAAACTATTATTGGGTATTGGATTGGAATGCTTACAACATTACGTATTAACTCTATCCTCGAATCAGCATCATAGCAGGCGCTATTTTTTGTAATGCAAACTGTCTACTAATTTTTAACAGGTTTCGGAACAACCGCTACAATTTATTGATAGCAACAAGTGTGTTGGAAGAAGGAATCGATGTACCCAGCTGTAATATGGTCATCCGCTTTGATCGAATTCTTACCTACACTTCTTTTGTTCAGTCAATGGGTCGGGCCAGAAAGAGAAATGCCAAGTTTTATGCTTTCCTTGCTACTGAAGACTATTACAAGGAAGCTGCAAAGTTGGACAAGTTTCAAGAAGTAAATCGACATATGGTTAGACATCTTGTAAATTCAGTTGAAAAAATCGATGAACCTGTTGGAAGCATGATTGTGGACCATGACGTTGAGCCCTTTCGTCCTGGTGGAACACCAGATAGTCCTTCCATCTCAATGGAGTCTGCTCAAGATGTTATTGAACGGTAAAGTATGAAATATTTACAGCAGAAAAATGTGGTGAAGTTGCCATGTTTGTAATTTTCGTGTTTTATAATTAAAATTCTTAGATACTGCAATCTGCTTCCGTGTGATGGTATTGCCTCTCTGCAAGTGATGTCATGGTGGAGTCAGATAGGTTTAAAATTTGTCGGTCATGTGAAGCTTCCAATGAATAGCTTGGTCCGAGGAACCATTACTGTAAGTTGTTTGAATTAAAATGTGCGGAAATACAGTTTTCCCAGAACCAGAATGATTTCTCTCGCGGCCTATACACACACAGGGGAGAGCAATGAGTACAAAGGATCTTGCAAAACAGGCCGTCTTCTTTGAAGCCGCAAAGCGCTTGTACGAAGCGGATGCATTAGATGAGAGTCTTCTGGCAATACGACCTGCTTTTCCTCATCAGATCGACGTATTTTTTAAGACCGTAACTTCTCAATCTGTACCAGAAGATGAAGAAGAAGGAGAAGTGCTTGAGAAGGATGAGGTCAAGCCTTCACCACAAGCTGAAGACAAAAAGGAATTTACGCCATTGGCGCTAAAGAAGGATTGGTACGAGAAACGGGTAAATCCAAAGTGTACCACGGCACGCTAAAACATTTCCTGTCGAAGATATAATGTACACATAATTCTAACGGCCTTCAATATTGTCCAGGTCCCAAAAGCGCTCAAAGATCACCATTTCGTCCCAGGAAGCGAATACCAAGTGTATCGAATTACTTTGAAACTAACTCAGCCCAGTGAGGGTTATACGTGGCCAGAGCTTTATAAACTGCAAGATCGGAACTACGCGTTTGGCATTATATCGGCCGCTAAAATTCCTGAGGTACGACATTACTCAGGACAGTGTGTTATTATTTAAAGAAGCACAGGGTTGTTTATCATAAACTTCTCATTTTGCAGATTGGAAGCTTTCCTTTATACGGAGGATTTGGATGTATAACAGCAAGTTTAACAGTTATTCCAGATTATTTCATCAAGATGACACCCAGCGCTCTTAACGCAATCGTCGAATTTCAGGACACTATGTTTGCCGAAGTTTTGGACTTAAAGCATCCGGTTTTACTTCCACAGCTCTTTTCTGAGTTGTCATATGTCATCGTGCCCCTTGTTAAGCTCACAGGTACTTAAAAAAACATTTTAAAGTCAGTATGTTTTTCGGCTTGAATTTAAAAAAAAATAAAACGATGTGCATATAATATTTATTCTAATATAACGGTGATCGATTGTTCCACAGGCCCAGCTGAGTCATGGAAATGGAGATTACCTGAAAACGTCTTCACGCGTGATAAATACAGTAGTGCCGTTGCTGAGCTACGAAGCATCTTTGAGATTCAGAAGAGCAGGCCTCCCAGAGAGAAAGATAGAAGCGACAACAATAGAACTCGCTCTGTTGATGACTTTGTGAAAAAGTACAAAGATGCTGTAGTTGTGACGTGGTATAGTGGAAAACCAAAGTCCGTAAGTCTCGCCTTTAAATGTACTAGTTATCTGTCATTAATTTTTAGTCGTTCGCATCTATTATCATCTATCATTACTCTTTAGTCTTTGGACGAAAATTCTAGTTATCAATTAAAATGGTTTAATGTTTCAGATTTACTGCGTTGACCAGGTTGCAACTAATATGACCCCTCTTTCAAAGTTTCATGACGAGAATTTTGCTACTTATAAAGACTTTATCGAGTCACAATATAACACAAAGATTTTTGACCTAAAGCAACCACTTCTGAAATGTAAACTGGCCGGAGTGGGAAAAGGAAGAATTCAGATAAATTATCTGCTCGAAAAAGTTGCGAAGGAGGATCAATATCCAGTTTACTTGGTTCCAGAGCTCTGTTTCAAACTTCCACTTCCTGCGTCCCGTGTGGTCCAGCTGAAAATGCTTCCTAGTTTCCTTCATCGCCTCAATCGTCTTCTTCTAGTCCGTGAGATTGTGGACGACTTAGCGCTGAACTACAGATGGCCCGGAGCTATGAAATGCGTCAACACGAGTCTTGAGCTGGACGACGATTTGCAGCGACTTTCAGTTGAACATGAAGAGAAAAGAAAGCACGAACAGCAGCGAAGGGAAGAAGCACGGAAGCGCTTCAGAAGAGATCCGGGGCCGATTCCTGCCAAACAGTCCATTTATGATCGTGAACTCCACTATGAATTTATTCATCCCAATAAAATCACTCCTGAACACATCAAGTTATTTCACGAAGCTGTCTCAAGCCAACACGCCGCTAAGAAAATCACTCTACCGAAAGACACAAAGGCTGAATTCGAAAATGAAGACTTGTCTGTTTGCTCAAAAATAGGTACGAGTACGGTCAAGTCACAAGTTAATTTACCAGTTTCCTTCCAGTGCACGTCTAATGAAATACCTTTCACCTTGTTCTAGAGCTAATTCCTGTAGAACAACTCAGCCTTCCTTCAATTGACCATAACCTAGACTTCGATAAAGACGCAGGGCCATCGCTCCTTGCTCTATTAGAGGTAGCAAAATCTATTATTTTTCGTGTCGTGAATTACAAGGATGGACATTTGTTAATATCGAGCGTGATTATTTATAGGCGTTGACATTATCAAAGTCAAACGACGGAGCTTCAAATGTTCGACTTTCCAAAATAGGCTCATCGCTTATGAATTTCGTAATTTCCGCATACGTTTATCAGAATTTTCCTGGCTGGTCTGAGTACGTGATGATAACTAAATGAATTTAAACAGTATTAACGCTGAATATACTAGAAAAACTTATCAATCGTTTTTTTAAATGTTGTTTTATAGACCGCAAATGTGCCAGCTCAGAAATCGTTTTCTGACAATTCAGTTCATGACTTCTGTGGCGAAGAGAAGAAACCTAGCAGAAATTTTGAGTGCCAGTGACTTTTATCCAGGCACCGCTTGGTTACCCCCGGCGTTTAAGGTCATTGATCATATTGGCCGAATCGCAGCCGACAACAAAGTCAATTTCGAAGTATACGAAAGCCTAGGACCAAGAGTAAAGGTAGGAGTAGAGTTAACAGGAATTTTCTACTAAACTTAGTTTTGCAGTAATAGTATCTGTATAATTGTAATATATCTTGTAATATCTGTAATAATTGTATTTCATTGGATGTTAGAATATGACGAAGTTGCAGTTAGAAGATCACGTGAGGATCAATGCTTCAATTTTCATTGCAAACAGAGAATACAAAGGCCCTGCTGTGACTTCCTTGAAGCCGGAAAAGGGTAAAAAGTTCGTCAAGAAAGCAACTGGATTTTCAAGTTTCACGCATACAGAGATCTTAGACATTGAGATTGCTGATGGATTATACGCTCTCATTGGGGCTTTCTTTAAGAAATGTGGAATGCTTGGGACGTTTAAGTTTTTGGAGTGGCTTGGATTTCCTGTTCCGGATTTGGAAGGAAAAGAACAAATCTTTGCAGGCTTGTCTTCAGCAGAAAACCGTGAAAACAACCGTGCTTTAGAAATTTTGAAACTAATTCCAGGTGCTTTGAAGCTTGAAGAAATAATCCAGTACAAGTAAGCCAGTCACAGTACCATTATTTCAATTCCAATGGAATATTTCAGTTTCTCTGCATGTGGTAATTTTTTTTTGCACTGAACAATTTGTTTTTTAATTTTTAATACAGATTTAACGATTTGACTCTTCTTGCGGAAGCTGTAACTCATCCGACGTACTTTGCAAACAATGTTTCGGACTGTTACCAACGACTTGAATTCTTGGGTGATTCTATTCTTGGTATGCGATGCTGCGTATTGCGAACAAAGCATATTCAATCCCACGTTTTAGCCTAAAGTTTTTAATTTCCTTGTTTCTTTCCAGATGCTTTGTTAACGAATTATATAATGTCGAAATCGACTAAATCCAACCAGAAACACATTGAAGAAACGAAGAGTGACAAGTATTCAACTGGGGAGCTGATGGATATTCGAGCAGCAGTAGTTAATAATGTTACCTACGCTTCGCTAGCTGTTCGATATGAACTGCAGAAGTGCCTTCTTTCTATGTCGAAACCCTTGTTGGACATGATTGACAACTTCGTAGTTCATCAAGAAGCAGTGGAACATCAAGTCGTTGGACACGTAAGGCGAATTCAATTCATTTCACTTAATGTCGATGCTACACGGGTTTTCTAAACTACTTTGTTTATGCCCACTATAGTTCACCTTAATAAGCGACGAAGAGTGCTGGGGTCCGAAACATATGGAAGTCCCGAAAGTCTTGGCAGACATTTTTGAAGCTCTGGCTGGAGCCATTTATATCGACAGTGGGTACAGTCTTGACAAGACCTGGGCAGTATTTTATCGTCTGATGCAAAATGAAATTGGTAGGCCCTCACACATTGTACTCGATATTAAATTGGAGTTAGCAGATTATCCCGTGATATTTCTGTGAAATGTAGAGTACGATCAAATGCAGTATGTATGTAGCGTTTTAACTTCACTCAAACTCAAATAATATGTAATGTATTATTCTCTTAGATGAATTCTCTGAAGTGCCTTTGAAACCACCGTATCGAGAAATTCAGGAAGTGTTTCCAGGAAAAGTTTCTTATCAGTAAGCCAATAATTCTCTTAAAATCGATCTGTTTGAACTGGAATTAAGATCTATTCGAATTTTCTTTCTCTAGAAAAATGACTTCGAAGAAATTGCGAGACAAAGGTCGGGACATGGTCAAAATCACAATTGACTCATATGGACACTACTACGGGCACGGAACTAATCTGAATCGTGCTCGGGAAGCTGCTTCCAAAATAGCTTTAAAGATCATTCGAGATGACGAAGCTTTTTTAAAAAATCGAAGCGGTGCTAGTGAAATCATGCTTCTCATGTAACTATGGACTGATAAATCAATCAATAGGTACGATCAATTTCCGCGTACGCGTCACGTACTATCAACCATTTAGAATGCCAATACTTTTAGACGTTTTGCCCATTTGACGAATTATGAAGTTTATTGATCAATCCCTTACAACGCCAGAATGCTCTGCGCCAAAAGTTAATGGGAATTGTATGATATTCAGTCAAAATCCATTTAGAATGCCAATGCTTTTAGACGTTTTGCCCATTTGACGAATTATGAAGTTTATTGATCAATCCCTTACAACGCCAGAATGCTCTGCGCCAAAAGTTAATGGGAATTGTATGATATTCAGTCAAAAGGAAATGTTCTTTCATAATTGGCAAGAATATCACACTATTTATACGTGATCCGCTTTTGAGTGCACTGCCTTGTTCACAAATGTTGTTAACCTTTTCTCTTCCCTTTTTTCCTTTTCTGCTTTCACGTAATTTTCTAATCAAGATTGGAGATGATCCTGATTCCTATGGTGCACTGCAAGTTGCATGTTCCTAACCTAAGAAGTTTCGCCGTATTTTGAGTTTTTTGACATTATACTTGATTAGCCATTTGTAACTTCCAGTCATAAAATTGTGCTTCTGATGATCTTTGTACCTACAAATCTAAATCTAAATGAATGAAGTGAAATAAATATGAAGCTAATAAGTCAACAACTTATTTTTTATTCTTCGTCTTTCATGTGCTTAGCCAGCGAAATGATAATGAGTTGGCTTCTTCAGCTCTTGGAACGCGGGAAATTGAAACGTCCATGTTCCTACTCTCCTTTTCCAGATTTTCACTTTTTGACATTGAAATTGGTCCAAGGCAGTTTGTTATTGTGCTTGCGGGCTTGTCGTCAAAATACTATTGTTCTAGTTTTATTTACACGCTAAACCCTAATTTAATATTGAGAAGAATAATGGTTGAGCTTAGCTGAAGAATAACTTACCGCTTGTGTGGGAAGAGCAAGTTGGCCCCATGTCCATGCAAAGTAATACGGAGGTTGGTTCGCTTGGAAGTGCAAGGGTTAACTTTCAATGGCCTCAAAGCGCGGCGAGAAAGCTAAACTAATTGAGCTTCAAGAACGACCTGGAGGGCGTTCACGCTTCAGCTCTACCGCTACATCGTCGTCACCCGGAAATCGGTCCTCTTTCAAACGTCCCAATGAGTTCATCGAACGCCTGGTTTTGTCTTCGGACACACTCCAAGGCCTCGCTCTTCTTTACAACACTTCGGTAAAATCTGCATGCTTGACCGAATAATATGTATTTATATTTTGTAGTGAAATGATTAAATTAAATAGTTCTAATGCTTAATAATTAATGTTTGATTTCAGGTAGCAGAAATAAAGAAGCTGAATAATTTACACTACTGATACAGATCTTCATGCTCGACGTGTGATAAAGGTTCCTGCAAGAGGAATCTTAGTAAATTTAGAAGAAGTTCCACCGCCGTGCCTAACATCACCACTTCCATCCCTTCATCATGTCCAGTCAATTCCGAATTCAGATGATGAGGAAAACGAGGAAAATAATATACAAGTGTACCTCAATGGAAAGGACAATCTTCTCAAAGTGATTCAAGATAAGGCTAATCATGCAGCATCCACTTCTCCAATTCTTAATGGATCTGAAGGAGATCTTTCAGACGAGCCCACTATTCGTAAGGGTAATTTTTCCGTAAACAAATTCGTCCTCACCAGAAATCAATCAATTTAAATGGACCTAAGCACAGGTTTTTGAGTAATAATGTAAACAAATACTTTATTTCCGACAGGAATCTACAATGCAACTGTGGATCGTAAGAAGGAGTCCTCAATAAAATGGTGGCACATTTTCTTCCCATGCCTAGGATTTGCATTTATATTTCCAATACTGATTTACATATTCCAAGAACATATTCATGAACTGGATAACGCAGATAATTCAACAACATTGCAAGTTACTCATGCTCACGGACACTAAATCATCACAATGGTACTAAAATTTTGGTTAAGAACGAAATACTATTTTAAGTACGGAAATACAATAGTTAAA
>VNWX01003351.1:0-10434 GCA_009869905.1 Ceratophysella communis | reverse complement strand
CTTGAAAATGAACATACACATTGGCACTAATTTTAATTTTCCAATGATATTATAAGACTTAATATTAACCCTTTATAATTTAATGTAATTGTAACCAATACATCTTCCTCCTGATCCCAATCCCAATATTTAAATGTAAAAGCTATATAGACGACAATTATTAATCCATATTCCAAATGTGCTTTACCTTTCTCAATCTCAATCTAATACATGATACCTAGATGAAATAATTATTTAAATTGATACTAGAACATATAATTATTTAGTAGCCTATTCTAAAACTAAAAAAATACAATCAACGGAATTATTTTAGTAGGGTATTCCTTGCTAAGATTTAGCAAGTAACAGTAACTATATGCACATTTTTTTTAGTAAGTACAATTTGGTTTCCGATTATAGCGATATACTTACGACGGTATTTTTAGCTGGACGCAATTGTCCTAGAATTCGCATCAGTCATTTCCCGCGAACTTGAGTTCAAAAACACTCCTATTCTTCTTTATTATGTTTTGCTTGAGTGTTGTTGTTTAGAGAAATGACAACATTGACAGCTGACTCATTCATTGGGCACTCTCCTCTCACACCTAAAATAAGCTACCAATCAAGGGCTGACACGGCTACGGGTGGCTTTACAGTAGACGACAGGGCGTGTCACGGACTTTGGTACCCATACAATCAATGGAGGCAGCAGCTGCACCCGAAATCGGGCCGATCCGAGTGACGGTATTCGAGTTAGGTGACAAGAAGGGTTGCGGAGGAAGGGCTATCCGTATCGGCGATAACCTCAGCGCTGTTCTGGCTACGGCTTCTGTCGCTTTTCAGAAAGAAGTTGACCCTTTCACGCACCTGTACACTGCTGATGGAGCTCTCATTACTGATATATCGGTCATCAGGTTAGCTAAGGTTGCATTGTGTAGATGTGCCGATTACGCCGATGACAGTTTAATTGCTCATTTATATTAAGGACAAATTAATAAGGTGTTGCCTGAATTTTGATTGTCAATACTAAAATTCAGTCATTCAAATTCTCATATTTTCAGACCAGATGAGACTTTGTACGCGAGCAAGGGTGAACAGCCTGAGCCAGAGACCACGCCCGAAAATGAATGGATTCAGCTTAATGTGGGAGGCAGTTTGTTTCAAACATCACGAACCACAGTACTGGGACGAGAGCCGTCGTCCATGCTTGCCCGAATGTTTAACCCGGCTTCAAATATGCGCCCGGGTAATGTTGACCAAACCGGTGCCTTCCTTATCGACCGAGATCCGCTCTACTTCCGACCGATTCTTAATTATCTCAGGACAGGAGCTCTCATTCTAGATGCCGGTCTAAACCCCAAAGGTAGGTGTACCTGGGATATTTATAGAAGAATTACAAGGCTTTAAATTTAAACCCCGGATTCCCAAGTAGTTCAATCGTTTTTATTCCACAGGCGTCAGGGAAGAAGCAGAATTTTTCGGAATTGAAGGTTGCTTAGCGGAATTGGATGAATTGCTGCTGCCCAGAGACGCCGTCCCACTCACACGAAGAGATGTCGTCAATGCCCTGATCACTACGCCGAATAAGTCAACGCTTCGGTTTCAAGGCGTCAATTTGACTGGCGCTGATTTGAGTTACTTGGATCTGCGTAATGTGAATTTCAAGTGAGGTTTCCGCGACCAAATATAAGTGGTAAATGATAAAAATTTAAGTAATACGATTGTTGTGAGCAGGTATGCGAAACTTCGTGGAGCTAAGTTATCTTACTCGAATCTGTCATTCTGCAACTTTGAAAGAGCGGATATGACATCAGTGGAAATGGTTTATGCGATCTTGAGTGGAGTGCGGATGGCATGTGCAACTATGGAGGGAGCGAATTGTGCTAACTGTAATTTTCAGGTAAGGTTATCTGTTAGATATCTTTGTGATTGAATAAAATTGCAACACATGTCTAGAGTAAAAATATTATTTTGCTTACGTTAATATGCATATATATAATTTTAGGATCCGGCGGGACACAATGCAAATATGGAAGGCGTGAATCTGAGAAATGCAGGTAAATATACGCAGGATTTTGGTGTACCTTAATGATGAAGGCTTTCGTCTTTAATATGCCTATTTATTTTTATTAGTGTTGGAAGATTCCGATTTGACTGGAGCTAATTTGAGAGTAGCTAACCTCAAAAACGCGAATTTAAAGTCCACAATTTTGCGAGGGGCTATTCTCGCAGGTAAGGAAATTTATAAGAAAAAGGCTCTAGTCGGCTAATGTAATATGCACATTTTCGATTCTGACAGGAGCTGATCTGGGCAACTCAGACCTTACAGGAAGTGACCTTCATGAAGCGAGTGAGTTTTCGAACGAATTTTAATTACTTATTGAATGTTTACTTGGTTATTGAAAATATAAATACGAATGTCATTTATGTTTCTGATCGTGTATTGATTCAATTCTATTCCAGACTTGCGTGGAGCCAGTAAGTGAAAATAGCTCAATCAGCTAATACCTGCTAGCCAAATGGGAGCCGGGTTCTAAAGTTTACTTCTTGTTATTCGTAGATCTAAAGGATGCATCATTGGAGCTCATGATTAATCCTCTCCACATGGCGCAGGCCATTCGCTAAGCCTAACAAGAGTAGAGCAGAGTCAGAAAACCGAGGCAGCTTTACTTCCGGCCAGCCAGCGGCTTTCAATTTCAACTTGAGCCGAACCCTAGCCCAGGGAACAGGGAAATTGAGAATCAGGGATCTAAAATATTACATTTGGCTGAGCATAAGGATATGTCTAATGCACTCCCTTGCTTTAATTTATAATTTTAATTTCTTCGCATTCCCAGTCTTCTAAGTCAAGAAGCCCTGCTGTCGTTATCTTTTATTTAACGCTCTATTTCGTGAACTAATTTAATTTTGTTATTGCTGTTTGTTGTTGAATAATGTTAAAAAAGTTTCTTTTACGTAGAATAAATATCGCTCTAGCTCCAACTTCCCACTCTGTAAAAAAATTATCTACAGAAGTGGATTGAAATTTTCAAGGCTAGAATGCGATTATTTAAGGAAATATTTCGTACCCACAACAATTTCGGAGTGCTTGCCAATGTGTATTTTTATGTGCCAGCGCTAACCGTAGCATAATTTAATTCTAGACCTGGGAAAAACACCAGGGCATGACAAACTAGCGTAACTGTACAAATAGATCGTTGTACTGTTTTTTATACAAAGACTCGATCGAAGCGTTGTTAGAGATGATGCTGATTTCATGTCATATTTACATATTGTTATACAGTTGCTGGTGATGGCACCTACCTATGACCTTTTTTGGGTAATTCGTCCACTCATACACTACTGGCATGTGGCATAATAGCTTATGCATTTGCATAGGTAAGTATTTACTTTGGATTAAATCCCGCAATCGGAATCCAAATCTGAGAAACTTCTCAGACGTGTCGCTTGGAGCTAGTCAGATAGATTGCGAGATTCGATAAAGAAATGCTCGCAATCTGCAATGCAAAAATCGTGCATCGTTTTATTGGCATTTTTATTTACAGCTTGCACAGCAAATTCAAATTTGAATCGTAGTCTCCGCTTAAGCCAAGGCGTTATAAGCATTTGCTATTCCAATTTCGAAATGAAAATTCACAGTATTGTGCTAATTATTCTCCAGGAAGGTTAGTAAAATATAACTATCGTTAGGAAGGAACATCATCGACACCGGTTGTGTTTTGCGTTGCTGTTCTATTTGTTTTTTTACGGTGAATATTTTGAATTACAGATTATTTTTTGTTCACCGAATTCGCCGGTTGCCTGAATTCATATAGTATTTCTATACATTCTATAAATTCATCTGATCTTGAGGGATATGATTACGGAAAAGTAATTTCTAACTTAGACAAGTTAGGAACGGGAACGCTTGTAGTTTTTGCTATGCTCGACGTCGAGTCTGCTTCGATTATCATTGAATCCGTAAGTGTTTCAAAGTATTTTAGGATAATTGTTTTAGTCGATTAATAAACTTAATCTTATTAGATAGTTGGTGCGGAATTGCGTCATGAATCGCAGTTAATTTACATTCTGAATTGGCCTCGCACGGAAACCGAAACAAATGACACTTTCGAGATCCAGAAATTAATTTTACGAATCCACGGCAAGGGCAGCATTCTTCCGCTGTCATTGAAATCTAAGTTATACTTTATGATCCCGCAAGAAACTTTGGATTTCGCCGCAGAGAACCCAATTCCAGACGATTGCATATATTTTGAAACATATTTCTTAAGCGACAACGAGATCCGAATAAATCAAGTTCCAGTGGAAAGACTTGGCAATACAGTTATTAGCCGAATGGATCTTCGTGGTCATTATATTACGGCAACGGCACCGGTAAACTAACCATTACTAATACTAACGTACGGTTTAACTATTATATAGTAATCTTGATTTAGCATAATATTTTCGTCCCAGATGGGAAATTTAACGCAAGGGGAAATTATATGGGGTGAATCAGAAGATGGAACGCCGGTCCTAAAAACGGGATTCGGTGTGGAAATTTTCGAATGTATTCAAGATGCTTTAAATTTCAAGTAAGCACATAGTACCTTCTTTAAATGCTATTTACTTCAATTGTGATGATCGTGAGGATTCTTTCACAGGAGCATATCACTGCCAACAACAGGATGGGCAAGCGTGTTTCCAAATGGTACCTGGCAAGCAGGAATGGCTAACGAAGTTCTCGCCGGTCGAGCTGATATCGGATTAGCGAAAACAAGTATTTTACCTTACCGCGCAAACGCACTAGGATATTTGCAACCCATCCACACACTAATGTAAAACATGAATTAGAAATTAAGTCGGAATTGCCAATTTCATTTGCTCGCTAATATGGCTTCTATCTATTGTATTCTTCTTTAGTGTCACAGCTTATTTCAAACAGCCAGAAGAGGGATTGTTACGAAATATTTTCATTCTGCCGTTTGAATTTCAATTATGGATTTGCATGCTAATGACATGGTTTTTATTCTTCATATCGGTGTTATGTCTCCATTGGCTAAAGAAATCCGATGCAAGCAAAAGCGATAATCTCGATATCGAGCTGGAAGATACAGAAATCGATCACCTTGATCCGTTTGTTTGGATTATCGCCTCGATTTCTCAGCGTGGTAAGTAGGGAAATTTTTAATGAGCATGTATAAAGCAAATTGTGCTTAATCCAAGTAGAAATACAAATAGGTACTTGAGTTAGAAATAGCGGTAACCAAGCATATTCTCCAAAATCCATTACATATTTGCTTTGTTTTGACACCTATATTTTTTTCCCGAGAAATCCATCTTTTGTTTGCCATTTACTGATTTAGAAAAAGTAAACCATTTCCATTTATGTAAATATTTTTTATAGGGCTTCACATTACACCGAGCTCGTATTCGTTTAGAATCGTGTTCATAGCAGGAGAAATACTGGCCCTCGTTATATTTGTCGCCTATGCTGCCACACTGGTCTCGATTTTCTCAACTTCTAATATTCCTATCAAATCAATTCAAGACTTACTTCGAAGCAATTTCCGACTATTTGTGGATGAAAATAATGCTGGTGCCAGGCTGGTTGTCTCAAAAGTCAGTAATAACTCATAATGTGAAATTTAAATTTGGCCGAAAATTCGATATGACTTTGCTAATGCTGTTTTAGTCGAACCTGACCACGACGAATACAAATAATCTTCTAAGCAGCCGAATTCACAGTGGCGGAAAGCAATCCTACATTCCAGCAAGCAAAGGTGCCGAAATCCTGACCACGCACAACGAAGTGGCTTTCATAACTTTCTCAGACACGTTTTATACCACATACAAAAATATTTTCGGGAGTTCGGAGAAGTATCTTTGTGATAAAGTTTCATCCGTTCCAGTAACCGGGATTCCATTTCGAAGCGGGTTATTCCTGGCCAAGAACTCACCGTACAAGCAAGTTTTCAGCGTCAAGTGAGATCTCATCTCACCTACGCAAATGCACAAGCCAATAATGTCAAACTTAAATATTTATTTGAATAGCGATTGTGATTAATTTACAGAATGGCAACTATCTTCACTTCCGGCCTAATGCATCGTTATGTAAATGAATATGAACGGAGCTATGTTCCAGCATGCAGTGATGACCTGAAAGAAAGAAAAAGTCCAACACTAGCATTATCACACGTCTGGCCGGCATTTCTACTTTTTGGATTTGGCGTATTAGTTTCCGGAATCGTTTTTCTTTACGAGTACTTTATAAACATTCATATTCGTAAACGCAGTTTCTAAATATTTAATTAGTTTAAATGCATAGAGTCAATTACTTTTCAACGTGTCAACTACCTACAGCATGTTGCTCTGAAACGACTGAGGCTTTAAATCACACTATAAATGCTGATTAGTTCACCGTAATGCGGACAGATAGTTGTAGACTCGACATCTTTATATTTATTTGAATGAGGTCGGGGTTGTAAATTAAAAGACCTAGCATAAATAAATAAAATTGGAAACGATCAAATGAGAAACGATTTATGAAATTTGAATTCCTTTTTAATTGAAAATTTAGCCCCTTGAAATGGTTTTTATGTTTCTTCCTTCCGGAAGTTGTATTGAATGAACATTATTCTCCTCAATACTTCAATCTTAACATTGAAAATGCGGTTAAAACCAGATCTCAAGATCAGGTCGTTGATTCTGAGCCAGACACAAGGTCATCATTTAAAGCCGTTCTTCCCTGAAAACGAGCCTAATAGAACAGGGCCTAGAATCTCGTTGTCTACCTGAGCCATTGATGCTCGATTCTCCGTGTGTTAACGACAGGTAAGAGTGAAAGTGTTTTGGAAGAACACAAACAATGTTTAAAATTAGAATGACCCTGAAATCTTAAAGCTTTTCTGAAGAACAATCCTTTATTCCGATTTCCGATAGGTATAGGTAAGACAGTTCAAGTTTTCTTGTTTCGAATCTTAATAGAATAGTGCAATTTGGAGCACTGAAACCCACGGGAAGTTCGATTCACTGTGGTCGGGTGAACCACGGTCCAGAAAAAAATTAATTCCTGACAGCGAAGAATACAATAAATATCTACAGTGCTGGGACGGACTACTTCTGGTTTGATTATTACTGGACAATTCAAATCCGTATTTGAACATGTCTAGGCTTTGGAAGTTCTTGGTAAGCCCTTGAAAATTTTTAAATAGTGCAGTTATGATATGGTCTATTGCTGTGTGTATTATGTGTATTGTTAATCAGGATTACAGCGACTGTTGGAACTCATATTTCGCTTTTAATCGATTACAATTATTTAAAGCTTCGCTGCTGCGTAAAATTCAGAATTAAATTATCATCGTAGTAATTTATGCTAACCGTCAATTACAAGCCAGCTATTTTAAGCTCTGTCAGCCCTAACCTAGAAGCTGCTGTATGTAAACTGAGACCCTTATGATCAAAAATTAAATTAAGACGAAACACAAAACGCTTAAAAGCCGAAAAGCTGAAACATTTTAATTTTAAGGCATGTGTAATTAAGTATACCCAGTGATAGTCATAGTGTGCGAACAAACATAGCGCACATAACATAGCAGCGACAAAACATAGCGGGGTAAAAACATAGCAAGGAAAAAACATAGCAGGGTAAAAACATAGTAAGGAAAAAGTCAGCTCCCCCTAACCCTGCGGGGGCTAGACCGTGCTGGAGGTCTTTATCCAGTGCTTGAGAATTTTTTCTAACCTAACCTAATTTAAATTAATGTCACACTCACCAACAAAAAGTAAAACGGCATGTTTTCCCCCTGCTATGATTTTTCCCTGTTACTTTTTATCACCGCTATGTTTTTTCCGCTATGTTTTGTCGCAGCTATGTTTTGTGCGCTATGTTTCTTCGCAACACCGTCATCACATTAAGGACCAACATCCATCACTATTGTCACAAGATGGCATTTTTCATATCTCCTTAGATACTGACCGTGGTAATCACTTCCACTATGTCAGCTCCAAGCCCAGGAGACGCCGCTTCCTCCAGACATGTCTTCCAAAATCTGGCCCAGAAATTCGACGCATCATACCAAACCCCAGCACAGGAAAGAACGGGCGTTATGAAGAAACTGCTTTTCCTTGCACCCTTGCTCTACTTGAAATCATTTGACAAGAATCCATTGTTCCGAATCAACATTGGCTACGGACAAGACCAGGGCTATCAGCAAAAACCCAGCTACCAACAGTCTGGATACAATAATTATGCCACCCCTGCACCATACTATGGAAACCAACAATCCTACGCTCCTCCCGCCCCCGCCTATGGACCGCCGCCGGCGTATAGCCAACCGAAGCCATACGGCCCCGCCCCTGCACCAGCTCCGTATTACACAACCACGACCACTACCACCCCGCCACCAGATACAACCACAGCACCCCCGGATACAACCACTGCACCCCCAGATACAACCACTGCGCCACCAGATACAACCACAGCACCACCACCGCCTTCCTCCTCACCAGCGTACCCACCATCAATGTATTACGGCGCACCTCAACAGTACTCCCCACCATCGATGTATTACGGCGCACCTCAACAGTACTCCCCACCATCGATGTACAACAGCTATCAAAACCCTGTCCCGCCACAATACTCACCCCCACCGATGTACAATTATCAGCGCCCACCCCCGCCACCGCAGCCGTATTACAGCCCACCGCCTCGACCACGCCGTCCAAGGTATCGACCCAGGAATAGATATTACAGAAAAAGACCCAAATATCAATACGATGATTACGAAGATGACGATGGCTATGCAAGTTACGAGGATGACGATTGTGATTAAAATCATGATTCGAAATATGGCTGAATATCCTGCAAAATAATGGCATCTTAACTCTAATGAATTTCTAATTACTATAGTTGAACATGAAAAGTGTTTGCTTCAAACCAAATTCACTGGCTTGTAATTGAGGGTTGGATTAAATTGAATTAAATAATGATTACAGTATATTATATTTTCACACTGATTTATATTTTAAATTTTATTTTTGTATCAATAAAACTTGCCTACTGCATCATGAATGAAGAGCCTAGCCGGATAATTTTATTTACTTTAGTTTATTCCTGTTTATTAGAGTTTCAAAATGCCGAGAAATACTGCTGTGTTAATGCTGATGGCGATGACTATGGTGCTGCTTTCAGTAATTGCCACCGAGGCTAAGCTCAACCGAAACCCGGACAAAATACTACCAAAATTCCACAATTTCTTAAAGACGAATCATGGTCCAGCAAACTCCCACTCCCGGACGGGCTTACGGAAAATGAACGGATATGAGATGTTCCAACTTTTAGCCCCTTTGATTTATTTAAGTAATCCTGCAGTAACTCCCTTTTACTATTTTTATGTCAAATATAAAGGTAATGAAGACTTGCATAATCAAAATAGAAACTAAATTAAAAGTAGACTTTGTGTTGATGCGTTTTTAAAAGCTCTCTCGACATTAATAATAAAATTTCCATTTTTAAACGCCATACCTAATACCTAATTTGAATCAGAGAATCAGAGCGTCTTTGATTTGTGATTCCAAGACTCCTACCTACCCCTAAATCAGTATTTATTAACTTAAGGCTGTATGCCGTATTGCATCATTGAGCTCTGAGCTGTAACCTTTGACGAGAACTCTGAATGGGTTGGGTTCTACGATCGTGGTCCTTGGCAAAAATTACATCTTTATTGTACCCGCCGCGGTTTAGTACCCGCCAGTATTGTACCCGTCAAGGTATTGTACCCGTCTTGTTATTGTACCCGCCAAGGTATTGTACCCGCCAAGGGATTGTACCCGCCAGGATATCGTACCCGCCAAACGATTTTCCTATATAGTTACCTTAACCTACACAAAGCGGGTACAACATCATGGCGGGTACTATAACTTGGCGGGTACAATGTCATGGCGGGTACAATATTTTGGAGGGTACTATACACTGACGGGTACAATACTGGCGGGTACTAAACCGCGGCGGGTACAATAAAGATGTAATTTTTGCCAAGGACCACGATCGTAGAATCCAACCCTCTGAATGCTAGGGCGTCAGCATATATGGCGTCAGCACCACCGCCCGCAGCTAAAAGTGAAATTTCTGAGGTCATCCTATTTTGTCTGACAGTTGATATAATGTTTGCGTTTGGTTCGAGAAGTAATCGATGATACAATATTCAATTAATGTAATTTCACATGTCGCGTTCTCGTCTAATTTTTAATTACTGAGGTGTACGGGTTGTGACCGGTGTTACCCATAGTGACCAATTACGCAGCACTGATTTGTTTGGTAAACACTGATCAGCCCGTACCACCACGGTAAAAAACCACCTCAGGTATGCTTTTGACCCCTGGCCCAAAATGAGTCCACAGCTCTACAGCCTAAACTATGCATTTTCATGAATAAACAACCTGATGCAAAATTGTAGATATGGTCATGAAGATGTG
>VNWX01003350.1:0-10435 GCA_009869905.1 Ceratophysella communis | reverse complement strand
CGGTGCTCCTCCTGAGTCTGACAACTTTCTTGGTGTTCCAAGTTTCTGCTGACGTCCAATCGGTCCGGATCTGCTACGAAAATTGTACCGATGATTCAGAAATTATCCGGTCAAATATTCGCAATGTTACTCAAATGACACCAAAAGGGAAAAAGGTTTCAAAAATTTGCTCGATTAACTCCTCGTAAGTTCTTTATTATTACCCGGAAGTTTTAGTTTTTTGGGACAGCCACTACCTAGTACTGTAACCTGTAACGCTATAAGTATGATGATGATGCAAGTGTATATCCGCATCATTCCAGTTGGACTATCCGTTCGTTTATTTTAGCCGTAAACATAAGTACTTTTTTTCTTTTAGATGGACAGTTTTCGAAAAACCAAATTTCCAAGGTAAATCCCAGGATCTTTCCGGATCATCATGTATTAGCGGCCATGATATTTTGTCATTTCGACACCATGGAAATCTGGAAACCCACAAGCCTGGTATCAGTCTATATGACCGATATACTTTTGAAGGACGTGAACTTTACTTTGAAGGGGACGGTCTGCAGCTATTAGAGCCTTTCAATGCCACGTCTCATTGTTTTACGGGAATCGACCGCTGGGAACTGTACCAAGGACCACAGTTCAATGGGGAGGCCAAATGTTTGCAAATTCGTGAAAGTACTTCCTATGAATATCCCAGATGTGAAAATGGTCTGGGGGTATACGACACTTTTACCGATGCCCAGTCAATTGCAAAAGGATGCTATCATGATCGAGGTCGACAAGATGTTCATCCGCGTGGTGAGCTTTCCAGTATTTAAGGAGATGTAATCCTTCAATTTGTAACGTAACGTATTACACTGAATTGTGGAATTTGCAGATCCTCAACGCCCAAAAGCAAACATTAAATCCGCACCTTACTTAACATTGTTCACTGAGAAGAGCCAAACTGGAAAGCAGCTTCATATGGATGGAACAGTTGTCCTGCGTCTTCCCACAACTTACAAATTCGAATCCTTCAGATTCAAGAGCAGCTGGCAACTTTTCACAGGGATTGATTTTGATGGGAATACAACTTGCCTGGACTCGACTACACAACCGTTATATAGTACTGGAAATGGCGGGTATTCACACGGCAATGCATCTTTGGAAGTTGGTTCAATTAAACGAGGTTGCGGCCATGCTGTTAACGAAATTCGGGAAATTCAATATAAAGTTTCTGGTTCACCAGATTCAAAGCCATGGATTGGTCAATTCATATTCCTTCTTGTCATTTGTCAGTTTTGAAAAAATATATAAAGGGAAACCGATAGACACTATAAATAAAACTAGGTAGTGGGTAATTGCGTGAATCTTATGTCAGGCTTAATGTGCTAAACGTTGATTTTAAGTTCATGAAAGATAGATACAAATCGAAGCTTTATTTAATTTACTATAAATACTATAAATAGTTAAAGAATGAGGATATTGGGTTTACATAATTGTGCGCCGAGTGTAGACCAAAAAAAATTAGATGTAGGCATTTTAGCCAACTAATTTTAGCGGTTCATTCAACAAGCTTTGTGAATAAAAATTATAAGCCTATAGATTAAATTCTGCTGATCTTCTTCCAAACGCACTTATTATTATCACATTACAAAATAACAACTAACGTTCTGGCAAAGTACGCCACATGAAAAATTTTCAGATAATAATTGCTGCCACAAAATGAGCTTATTAATTCAAATAAGCTGCGATTATTTAAATAATTTGTAATTCCGATGAAGTATACCAAATTGCTTTCAATATACAATTCAAATTATTCCAAATTAAAGGATAGCGATTAGCAAATATGTAACAACTGAAAAAACAACGCCAATTTTAAAACTTAGCTGGATAATACGGGATTTTACGGTTTTTTATGATAAAGACACGGAATTTTATAGTATTGGCATCGAATAGAACATATTTAGGAATTGGTGGTTTCAAGATTGGCAGTTCTGGGAAACTGGCTTAGACGTTTTACCTGTACATTTTCTCATTGTTTCGATTATTTTCGGAACTAAAAGTGATAATGAAGACTATTTGAATTACAAATAATTGGTTGCCCGTATCTTTGAAATATATGTGAATAACACTCTTCTTTGAGGTTAGCATTTTCCAGTCGAAAATCCCTGGAATCCCGTTGAAATTATTTCACTTCATACATTAATTTAAGGTGTACAATCTATGTTTGCTATGGATTTGTTTAACACGTGCAGAATATTTAAGAGTGCTCAACATTATAACCACAACCATACACACCCCCAAATGACGCATTGTTTAACAGGTGTACCAGACAAAGCATTTAGCAAGTCCAATTCACGGAATTTGATTCTAAATTGATCTATAGCGTTCTGAGCTAGACTTGAATGTATGTTAAAGTCTATATTAAAAATTAAATTGATGAGTTATTCTTGCTCAATTTATATGATTTCGGATTCATTTATTCAAAGTCCTATCAAGAAATTACGCGACACCTTTGGCACCTGTAAGCGAGCATTTATTTCATTCGATGCAGTAATAGCAAAATTTTTGACTCTTGTCTCAGGGTGTCTTCAGCATGGGTTACAAATTTATAATCATAAATTCACAAAGATATTAGATTTACCTCCATTCGTCATTATGCATCACAATTAGAAAATCAGATACCAGAAACATATGTTCCAGTTCCAAGTCTGGTTACACATTGTGAGACTCGGGCTCCAGATTGATATAAAAGACGCAACAACATGCAAATCGTTACAATTTTAGTTTTCGATCCATTCGGCGAAAATTCTTCAGTTTCCTTGAATTTGAAGAATTCCTTTATTCCTGAAAATGCTGAAACTTGTAATAATACTGGCATTGACTGCCTGTCTCAGCGTGACCAGCTCGTATGCTAATTTCCAGTCAGAATGCTCTTGTGGTGAACGACAATTATCGGTAAATTTTAATTCTCAAACTAAAAGCCAATCAAAAATTTAGGTTTCTAGTTACTTATGTTTCTACAACCTACATAGGACTTTGGTAGAGGAAACCTAGCCGCTAAAGGCGAATTCCCATGGCGTGTGTCGATTTTCGCTGGCGATTTCAAAACACGAGTTGGAAGGTTTTGTGACGGGTCAATTATCAGTCCTAGCTGGATCTTGGTCTCGGCTTATTGTATCCAGGACTTGAGGTACAATGACAAAGTCAGCGTTTATTTTAACGCCACCCATCCTTTTAGCAAATCTTGGATCAATGCGGACGATACCATTACTCACCCTGGCTATAATGCCGTAACTGGTGCTAATAATTTGGCTCTGGTTCATCTAAACTATCGGCTTCACTTTGGAAAGAACGTAAGGCACAAACTCATTAACAAATAAACCGAAAATAAATTGCTATAATGAATCAACTTTATAAAATCCTCAGGTTGCTCCAATTTGCTTGCCATGGGGCTACACTGACGAGTTCTTAAATCAGAAAAACTTGGTTGAAACCCAGTGGAGTCCCACAGCGTTGATAAAACATGAAACCGGTATCCTCACGAATTCCGAATGTAAAAAGGAATTCGGAAGTCAAATTAAAGACGAGATTATTTGCAGTCCGAATGTCGACTGCAGCTCTTGTAGCGTACGTATTTATGTTCGCTGCTTTAAACCAATTAAAATATTTACGAATTTTAAATATTCAATAATTTTTAAAACTTGCAGCGAGATGCCACAAGCTCCGTCGAATACCATAGCCCAGACACAGGCCGCTCATTCCTTGTTGGCATGTACACGAAATGCGGGGCTGGAAATATTCAGTACACTGAAATCGGAGATTATTTAGACTGGATTTTGAAAGCAACTCGTAGGTTTTAGATTGCCAGAATCAACGATATTCAGTTATAGATGATTTTATGAGAAATTGGAATTCTATTACAGGAATTATATACTGTGAAAAGAAAATCACGGAACCATCTGCAGGAAAATGCAGCCAGCTCAACATGGTCGGCACCGACGCCAAAGTTCAAAGCATTATTCGACGCATACTCGATCGCACACCCAATGACCTCGCATCTCTGATTCCTGGCCTCCAGGCTGAAATAGAATCCGATGTCAAACTCCAGAACACATGGAACCAAGCAACAGCTAATTACAACCAACTAGTAGCCGAAGGGAAATTTAAAGATGAAGCTGATCTCCGTGTCTACCATATAGCTCTACTGACATACACTTTGGACGGATTCTTTGGAGAGTTCAACTGGGCGACTTACAGCATTGCCGATTTATCCGGAGCTGACACATACCCCTACCCTTACTACATGAAAATCATTGATCAAGCTATTCAGAAGGTCAAGGGTGCTCCTGCTAAGTCTGCTTTCGACGCTAACACCGTTCTTTATCGCGGCATGGGTGGACGAGTTGTGGCTAAAATAGGTGACCGTTTCTCGCTTCAACAAATTGTATCAACGAGCAGAAGCAAGGAAGTGGCAGATAAGTATGCTTCCCAGAACCCGAATTGCCAAACACTTTTTGTTATCACTGGACCGATCAAGAATCGAATTGGGCTCGATGACCATTCTGTTGGTACTGCCAAAGGAAATCTGGAAGTCCTGCTGCCACCAGAATCAGAGCTATGTTGTAACCAATATCGAAGAAAATGGATTACAAAGGATTATCTCATTGTACGCTGTCTGAATTCTGAATGATCCTGAATCCTTATTCTGAACTGAGCCAAAAATAATTCCATGACAGGGTTATAAGTTATAGCTTGTTTTACTAAAAAATGACGTTCATCCAAAATAAATTGAAATATTTTAAATATCTACCTTGTACAGTAATTGGTACGCATTGGTATAAATCAAACAGTTTATAGGATTTTATTAAATCTACCAGAAGAAAAACTATTAGTTTCAAGAAAAGTACATTAGAGTATTATGTTTGAATTCCACCTAAATAAGAGTATTTTAGGTCGCAAATTATTGACGGTAAAGTGCCAGCAATGTACCTTGCAGCGCACAGGTAATGCTAATCCTGACAGCATTAAAATATATTTAAAACTTACAAGAGGTCATTTGTTTAAGGGACCTACCTACATTTAAAGCACTGTTACGTTAGGAATACTACGATTAGCACATTTGTGTATAGTTCAAATGTAATTCGAAAGGTGATTTTAAGACGTAACAAATTCCACATTCTCGTCCGCTTTTTGTCTTTTGACTTGAAGTCCAACTGCACCGGCTAAACCGATGACCATTCCTAGAATCATTGTCCATTTGACCAAAAGCCAATTGTTGAGTGAAAATGCGGCGATAACAAAGATCAATGTCTGGATGCGTCCCACTTCTTTCTGTGAAGATAAAATTGGAAACGAACAGCTATCAGCCATAGTATCAAATTTTAACCGGTAGGAAGTGTTATATGAAAATTTTCTTTGTTATTAAAAAAAATAGCAAACTAACCTCAACAGCCCAAACCATGGGAATAAACCCTTGAGTCATGTTGAGCGGCGGATGATCCGAATCACTGTTGAGCTCGATTCCAAAGGTAGCACTTCCATACCCTTCATTTGCATCGTCCCCTGTCTAAAAAATGAAGGACAGTACAAATAATGAAAATTTTAATCATATTCCACTGCGATAAAAAAAACTGTACCGGAAACAAGTCCATGAGACCAACGTCTTCCGTTTGATTCGTCTCAGGGTCAAATTTTCTGAATCCAAACATTCTTGTTTCGATAATTGCTGGATGTGGAATGTGGGCCCAAACTTTTACCACCCCGTCCGCTGGATCAAGACCCATTCCCTGTAAGTAGGAGGGATAAAACGGTGCAGAATAGTTTTCAAACGTTGAATCAAATTTACAAGTTTCATACTTACAATGTAAATTGCGACGTCGTAAAAATAATCCGTTCCTCCGAATCCGAACATGAATACCAGCAAGAGCACAGCGGATGAGCCGCCAATCAGCGCATTCGGAATTACTCCGTACGCTCCCATGATAATTGATGCTTGCTTTGCAATAAGAGTGCAAGATTTTTAGCGAAAACCGTTGTTAGTGGTGAGATTTTCGCTGAAATAAAGTTTGCCTACGGCAATATTGTCTATGTCAAAAGCCCCTATGTCCTAATTTTTCAAGCCGACAAACTCGGTTTTGAAAGGAAAACTTAAAATTCCTTGTCCCAGAAAGTTAGGACCTTTAAACATGCACTCAAAATTCTGATACTTAATTCAGTTTCCACTTATGACGATCAGCAAGTCAAGTGCTGCTTCAGTGTCTTTTAAAGTAGTATTTGTTATTGACCCGTTCCAACTGCTTTTCGTAAGTAAAATCCTAAGGTTGTAGAAACATTTTACCCAATATATACCTACCCATTTTTCAACTACGGGCGATTGCTAAATTCATAAAGATAGGAGCTACCTACTTATTGCAATTTTAAAATCAATATCCAGTTCCCCTAAGTACTGCTAAAAGTAATAGCGGAAATTCGAAGAATTATTTAGCCTTAAAATACTATAATATTGATACGACAATGTCTTACATAAAATATCAACTAAGCAAATATTTAGTATCTGCCTTAAGTGCAAAGGTTACACCATTTTCATGTAAAAAAAATTCCAGCCGAACAGCAGCTTATTCGTCAGTCAGGTAAGTATTGAAATATTTACAGTAGTTAGGGGTTGGATTCAGAACAAACAACAGATTGCTGACTGTAATGGAAAATTGAATTATTTAACATCAAGGTTACTAGTAGATTATTTATCTAAATGAAAAACCTTGAATTGCAGGAATCAGTCAATGATTGTTTAGGCGCTGCAGTATCAGATATACCTGGTATTCGATATATGTATATGTGCGATGAATGGGCTTGTTACGTTTATAAGGCTTAACAGACGCCTGCAACTTAACTGAAACTGCAAATTTTAAATAATTTTACACTTTGTAAATCTGACTGATTCTGAATTCCAAATAAATATCCCTAAATTCAGATCAGAGCATGCTACTAAGAGACTGCTGTTATGATGGACACTTCTTTTGCCCAACCACGTTGATCCCACACTTCCGACTTTGAAATTCAAAAATGTTTAATTCAATTAAAACCACATTAACACATGCGTGTCACAACAAAGTGCGATTTTTTATTAGCTATATTGTGGGGTTAGAAACCAAAATCATACCCATCCAATTATATAGTTGTATTATGAGCAATATATGATTACAACTGGGAGCGTTCTTCCTCGCCAGTTATGTCGATAAAGCAAAAAGAAACGCGCTTTTCAATAATTTAATCACTTGCTATGCGAACACTCCCCCTCGTGCAAAATACAACGAGGGATGAATAATTCGTCATTCAGCCATCAACCCATAGCCGGAAATGCAAAATATGAACCTCAGAATGTCCCATTATTTTAAATTGGGGGAAATATTACAATAGATATTTATGTTACCCATCTATCTAACTATGTCAAATATTTATAACTATGCCGTCAAGCCCGAGAAGCGACTTTAGAACCAGACCAAAAAATACTTTGCAGGTATTTCTGTTCTCGGTCTAGGTAGTTCCGATTCGGCCTACTTTTCCTCTTCCCTCTTGTTGTTTGACAATATTTAATTAAAGCACATTTTTATTATCCTATTTTGTATAAAAAAAAATTAAGGAATTATTTATGTATTATCCAGTATGGTGACGCCCTGTTCCTGTAAAGAGTTTATTTAAGTCGGAGATCAGTGTGTCTTAGCTGAGTGGAAGATTTATTTTCTGGCTTTAAAGGGTAAGTTACGATTTCATCCTCGTTTCTAAAACCAATAGACAAAACAATTTCGTGTGCGTCGGATTAATTTCGATTCTATGTACTAATGTGAAAATGTTGTTCTTAAAACTTCACACTTTGAAGCTAAGCTGAATTTAAAAGAGTTTTAAGCGTACATTATTTCCTATGAAATCCTGTGCGGGTATAAGCACTTCTGGCGGGGTTACTTCGATGAATTTACCTAGGCCACATGCATTAATACATGCATTAATTATTAATGAAAAGATGTACTCCGTATTCAGTTCAAAAGCATAGTGTGATGTGATGCTCTTTCTAAATAGGCCATTGGCTTTCCTATCCAATGTAATGGATTTGGGTTATTCAATAAATTATCCTTTTTAGGCAAACACACAACTACATACAACCACATAAAAATTTCCCCGTTTTACAAAATAATCAAAACGTAGGAAAGAAAGTTCGGCGAAAAAGGTACCTAGCGGATTATTACTGCAACAACACTTGGACTAAATAAAAAATTCACAAGCTTTTAATTTATTGAAACATTTGAGCTCTACTGGTAGTATACCTCGAACACGAATTCGTTGTACTAATCTAAAAACTCCAAGTCATTAGTAAAGCGAATTTTTTTTAAAAAAATGTATGCTTTTAAGCTTTAAAAATTAATTTTATATTCGCATATACTACGCTCCACACCGTGAAATCGACTTAACAGAATTAAGTTTGAGTCTATAAGACTTATTTTAGAACGAGAGATCAAACTGAACAGGTACTTGAATCAATAAATTTCTACACTAGATTCAGTACGTATGTTATTCAGATGTTCGTTGGTTACATATTTAATATTTCTATCGAATCAGCATTGTTCAGCATATGTTTTGCAACAAATATATTTGCAGAGCATGCATAGTAAATGACCTAATACAGTAACGATTGTGTTAGAATTAGGTGATGACTTCGACGTCCACTTCCTTTGCTTTTCCTCTGACTTGCATTCCAATAGCAGCCGCTAGTCCCAATACCATCCCAGCGATGAGCGTCCATTTTACCATTGCCCAATTGTTCAGCGTGAAGGCGGCTATGATGAAAATCATCGTCTGGAGTCGTGCTGAGCCCTTGCTCTAAAAATGGATAATAGTTTAAAGTTAAATTCTTAGCGAAATTCATTATTTAATCCAACCTCTCGAACCCAGACCATGGGCACAAATTCTTGGGTCATGTTTAGTTCCGGTTGGGCTGCATCGCTGGTCAATTCAATTCCAAATGAAGCCGCAGCATATCCAATGTTTGGTTCCGGTTGGGTCTATAAAATAGGGGTTCGTAGTATTATTTTAACGCATATTACCTGTCGTATCTTTTGAATTAAAAATCATAATTAATCCAATTTAAGATATCATTTTCCACGGCTATCTCCGTTTATTCATACCGGAAAGAAATCCATGAGCTCCACATCCGAAGTCGCATTTGTCTCCAGGTCAACTTTTGTAAATCCAAATAATCGAACGTCCACGTATGCTGGATGCGGCAAATTTGCCCAGACTTTTAATTGACCGTCGGCCGGAAGAAATTGCATTCCCTAAAGTTAAATTTTAGCTCATTATTTTGAATTCCCATTAAAAGTTAAGAATTAGTTTTGAATCTTACGAAATGTATCGCTACATCAACGATCGTATCCGTTCCACCGAATCCAAACATGAACAACCCCATTAGCACCGTAGAAGAAATGCCGATCAGAATATTCGGCATAGGACCGTACTTCCCCATTTTGAATTTTGAACTAAATTCTATTCAGCTTCTGCCTCAAACTCTAGCACTGGTCTGGAAGGCAATTAAAGTCCTCGACCATCGGAATTTTACAGATTTAGAATCGGAAATCAATGAAGGGTGAGCTTTCTACATAGCAGATGCTTATAGGCTCTAGTTTTAATTGCTTTGCTATAATCCTTTAAGTTACCGTTGTCGAATAAAGCAGAAAACACACATAGCATGAATTAATAAAGAAACCAAATATGAGGGTTATGGAGACCTATGTTGGCATTTTCCGTCCCGAATGAACTCATTCTTTGTCATGTAGCTACCCTGAAATCTAGTGTTGTTTCCGTCAACGATGAATAGTTAATAGTTGCGTTAGGCAGCAATTAACGTGAAATCGATAGCAGAACCCAGTTAATTGCTATTCCGGGTATATTCGCAAAATCGATCCTTTTTATTAAAGTCAAGGTAAAGCTGATCGAAATTCCAAGTCTGATTCATCGAAATTCAAATTCTGATTCATGAATAGAATCAATTGACTGTTATGAGCTTGACGACTAATATTGGGACAAATTCGTATTACAAAATTATGAATGGGCCAAACTATTAGGTTATTCTTAAATGTATTTCAAATGCGTGTATGTATATAAATTGCTGCCTTCGCTGCATTAAGCTGATAAACTTTTGGACATTATTAGGAGCAAGATTTTCAACGCTTCTCGATTTTAGAACTTTTAGAAGATGAAATGTTCTAATATTCTGGGAACGTGGGAATGAACATTGAATTTCATCCAGGAGTCAAATAACTTGCGCATTTTTGTGTTAGTACTGAGAAACTTTATTTCCAGAATTTGCAAGGACTTGGCCTGTGTATTTAGAATGCCAATTTTTAATTAAATTGGCATAACCTTAGTTTAAAATCACACTTAGAGATTTGTTGATTAAGTGATAGATTAAATG
>VNWX01003349.1:0-10435 GCA_009869905.1 Ceratophysella communis | reverse complement strand
TTCCGTTCATGGTCATAGGGGTTGAAAACGATGAACTAGGTTAGACAAGTCGAGGTAAGGATGCAGTCCCTCTCAAATGTAAAAGTCTAATAATTTCTAATTTTTCAACGCAATTTAAATTACTTTTAAATATTCTCTCTTCCCAAAGTCACATTAAAGTAACAGAAGTAATAATTAATATTAAGTACAAATGTTTCTTCTTAAAATACGTGTTGCGCTTACACCAAAAACATGCTAACGCCAACTATTTTCACGAATGCTTTTTTTTTAAATAGCAAAATATATTAGAAAAATAAATTTTTAAGTTAGATGAGCCGTGTAATCTAAGCCCTCCAAAATTTAAACACATTTGAATTTTCCGTCAGGGAAATATATCATCTTGTTGGAGGGATTTTGAATCCTTTGCTATAAATATGATTAAATTTTTTTTATACAATTACGTACGTTCGTGCAATTTGTACTAGGTATGAATGAATAAGTTAATTTAATTGTTGCGCGTTGCACCGGATATAAATTTGAGTATCCAAAACGCATTTAATGGAATTAATTAAAAATCGAAAAACTAAACACATAACATTACTGTCGATAACTTTTAGCTCAGCAGCAATTGGCCTATCCTAAGTATAGACTGACGAATCCCATAATCCACAGGTGGTTATCTAGGTTAAAACGAAACAGACTTTACCTTGCCAAAGCCCTTTGAGATGAGACATACAGTAATCTTTCGAACAAGACGAATGAGTGGATCAGCAGCGCAGAGGTAAAGGCAGAATTTGAGATTTTGAATTTACATGAACCAGACAGACGGACGAGACAAACATTGATCATCATCACATATCACCATCATATCACATCACATAGCGTCCTGTTTGGGACCTTCTGGCCCATTCAAGGACGCTTCAAATTCACTGACCACTGACTACTTTGCAAGTTACAATTAAAGGACGTTTCAAAGCTTGATAAACTATTTTTATTTATTTGTAACCGACAGTACGGAGATTTCTGCTAAGAATTATTATAAATGTTGACTCGCTCGCGTTCATTGGGCCGAGGAAGACGTGCGGTCATGGACATGGAAAGCGAGGGTACAGGTGCTGCTNGAAGACGTGCGGTCATGGACATGGAAAGCGAGGGTACAGGTGCTGCTCCTGTTATTCCCCAAGGGGAAATCCCATCTACCACCAATTCCTGTGCTGTCCAACAACGCGAAACCCAGAATGGAGACGGTAATAACTTGTAATTTTTTTCCCATTACATATAGTAACTGATTTTTTGTTTAAATGCGTGTTTGGGTGCCGACCGCATTCTGCTGACGAGGTATTTTATGAGTCTACTTAAATCTAAACCCGAAATTCTAAATTTTGCATTAAATTTCTCCTGTCCCGGTCTGTAGCATATTTTGCTCGATGATTCTTAAATAAAATAACTCTTTAAATGCCAATTTTAAGCTTTAAGTGACGAATTTGACCCTTGTAGTAGCTTCTGAAGGTAAAGACTTAGCTTCTGAAAATTGGAATTATGTGGAGGATTTGGAAAAACTCTGTCGAATTTTGAGTCAGTCTGCAGGACCTCCATCAGTAAGTAAAACACCGTGTTGAGAAAATTTACATAATAGGTACCATTTAAGTTGCACGATTTTAAAATGTAGAAGCTTCAGCCTGTGCCTGCACATTGTCAAATTCTCAGCTTTTATTGTAAACTCAGTTTGCTGAGTTCATTCAAAACTTATTTGGACGTCATTTTGTAAGCTAATACTTTTATAATTGGGTTTTGTTCTCAGGAAGAAATAGGAACCTTACGAGAAATCATTGAACAATTCATACAACGAAACGAGGCGCTGCTCGTTGAAGCTCCGGAATCAGTGTTATCTAATGTTCTGGTATGTTTCCTTGCCTAAGAAATTTGATCGACAGGCAACCATATTTTCTTGAAACAAACCTCCTGATATTATTATTGCTGACTTCTACAGAAAGCAACTGGACTTTTAACTGATGTGGAGCGCAATTCTGCTGCTAATACGCTGACTCCGGCTTTGGTAAACCGTACAATTGGTCAGATGCTTGAATTCGAAAGTCAGAGAAATTTGCTCTCTGATAAGAGTGCGGCTAGTAGCAGCCGCCCTCGAGATGCTAATTCAGATAACACTAGCCCTGCAGCCGCTGCTGCTTCTACAATGTCTTCTCCTCCGCCACCGGGGGAGTCTGTAAATTCTTTCACTGCTGTAAGCTTTGCTTAATAGATTTAGGACATTTTACTAACAATTGACAAGCTGGGACATATTGTCTACACTGCTTGTTCAAATGCACTAATTGGTGTATTACTACTTTTAGGAGTTTAAGCAAGTATTGAAAGCGTTCCAGGATTCTTTCAGCAAAAAATGGTTGGTTTCAATTGCCGATCCGTTCACGAATCATGTGGTGAGTCGAAAGCATCAACATTTAATTCTCGATGCAGTCTGTATTTAAAATGAAAATATTCCCACTTCAGACGCACTAAATTTTCTAGTGCTTAAGTTATCAAAACGAATTTTTGAAATTTCTAGATTTTGAGAACCATCATGAGCTACCTCCCTGCTTGCCGAAGTTGTGAACTGCCGCTACGTTAATGGGTGCTGGAGCATGAATGGCGCTCTAAGCATTCGAAATAGGCACAATCCTGTTAGACTGAATGGTGCTAATTTACCTCGCGTTACACGCACATTGATTCAAGCAGCTCAGGCCACAATGCCATACTCTCGTTTCGAGATTGAACTTGGAAAATTTCTGGGGTCCGAAATCATTCCAGAAACATGTTCAGAATTTTTTACTAAACTTGGATACCATGTCAGATCCCTTAAAATGTACGAACGAGACTCAAACCTAACCTCCATCTCACAAACACTGGAACAATATGAAGCGTTGCTGCGCATCATATTCAACAATGTTCCAAATTTGGAATCTCTGACACTCTGGCGTCCACCTGCTCAGATTCTCGCTCAACAAGATTTTATTCTCGAGGGAAAGTTCCTCGACGTAGCAAAAGTACTGAAAATGAATGAACTGACGCTTTTTTGTCCGGGTGCAGAACTTGCTCAGGCAAATTTTTTCTGTCGTCTTTTCAATTGGATGCCCAGACTGACGACTTTAAAGCTCATTCAGAACTCAGCAGGGAAAAAACTTGTTTGGATGCGTGATTGTAATGATATAAGAGATGCAATTAACACGTGTAAAAAACTAGAAGAACTTATTGGAGACGATGTGTTTCCAGTTGGATTCCTTGCCTCCCTGTGCAAGAAATTGAAAACAGTCCGTATCCATGTAATCATTGAAAATGACGAGCACGCACTGGAGCTGCAGAATTTCCTGAAAATGTCAGAAGTAAAAGTACTACAAATTACGTCTGGCCGAACGAATGAAGCAAAGTTTACAATGCCGGATAAAATGAGTCTTACTCATTTGGATTTATGCCACAAGAAAGCTCCAACTTTACTTCAACCAACCTGCTACTGTGCAATGGAGCCAATTACAACGAAATTGACCCCTACTCTTAAGTATGTTGCTGGGCAACTGATATGTTTCGAGACTGTTTTCCCAGGAACACAGCAATTTGAAACCGTGGAAGAGCTTCTAATTAAAACCGACGCGTTAAATTATCACATCGTCAGTCGTTCACGAGCTGAAACTTTTAGTCGCGCTTACAACACAAATCTAACTGCGTTACAAAGCATTTTTCCGAATTTGAAGAAACTATCAGTGGAAAGGATTCATCTCAACAGCGATTGCCTAAAGACAATCTTCAGCTTTCATAATCTGACCGAGTTAAACTTATATATCACTTTGTTCTCTGAGATATGGAATATCAATTATGTTCTGTGTGGGTATACGAAGGGATCTGAGGCGATTTTGAAACAACTTTTGGCTCGTAAGAATTTTGAGCTGCTCCAGGGAATTGACCCCACTGGACCGTCTCTGGTAGACTTGAAATGTAAGTTAGTTCCTTTACCCGTTCTTATGATTTAAAAACAAAAAATGGTGATAATACTCCCTAATTTTTTTTTAGTTTTAAAGAAATTACGAGTCGAGTTTTACAAAGCTCCATTTCGGGCACCAATCAATAATTTTACCGTCCACATGGCTCTGCTTAGGATGCGGCGTTTGCAGCTCACCCTTGTTGGTAACGTTGACGTAAGTGCATCCTATATTTATCTACATCTGCTCTGAAGTGCCGGGCAATATTTACTAGCTTTGATTATGATTTATGATAAGCGTAAGCGTAGCATTATTATAATATTAATTACATGTAAGACCGTAATTTTATTTAGATTACTCCTGATGCTGTACTGAAGTTGGAAAAACATCATGAAAATTTCGTCCTGTCACCAGTCGACGCGAGCTAAAAGTAATGTAAGCAGTATTTCGGAATGTGGGTAAATTGACGGACGGGAACAGCAACTAAACAACAGTGAAAATACAATCCCTTGTTTGCTAGTATCTATATGAATGTATTTGTTAAAATTTATAAGTGTTTTCCTCAAACTCGAACTAAGTATGTCGAGTTCCAAGATTTTTTTGTGCCATAATCCATAATTACTGCCTTAAAAATTATGTAAGTGTTTAAGAGGGATTTTAGATGTTATAAAATGTGCAATTTTGTTTGCTGTAAAGTAGAGTAAAAAAAATTGTTCATAATGTGAGACAAGTTGATGTATTTAAAAATTTAAATCATGCTTTCGCTATTCCAGCAAAATATCATGTATGAGCTCATCACAAAACACGACACTTAAAAAATCTTTGCTGGTGAAAGTATGTATTTTAGTTGGACGCAGGTTCATTATCATAATGCTTTCAAAGATCTAGGATCTTATCTTATCTAGGAAGAAAGATTTTAGAATTTCAACACGTAAGCTAACTTACCTGTACCTACGACAAACGGAAGTTAACAGTTTCAACATTACAATATTTTGAAACGAACGCATTATATTTGGAAGAACGAACTTCTAATTCGTATTTGCATGATATTACTGCGTGAGTTACCTTACATGGGATGGTGGGAATCGGAAAGCAGTCTAAATATTGAAATATGGGGATGTGATTGGTATACCTAATGTATTGTAAATGTCTCGTATATGCCTTACAAATTTCTTACAGTATTATACTAATCACTTGCGTGTCACCTTGGCCTTAGCGTGTACGCGTAATTGAACTTTAAACCCAGTGGTTGACATTGACTTTTGCTCCTTGCAGTGCAAAAACAAGCAAGTCAAAATCACATGGAAAGAGATTTAGGAAAACCATAATCATGCGTGTAATTTTGATTGGATCAGAGGACGATGGGATTGACATGTTCATGTGATTGCGAATTTTGATCATGTATTGCAACATTCACGAAACACAATGCATGCAATAGCTATACCTCTCAAAATATTGTATTTTTTTTGCCATGAGTTGAGTGCAAACCAATTTCTGGAGTTTATGGTTTTGTCTATCTAATTCAAGGCTCAAAGGCTATTTGATTGTCACAGTGTAGCCAAAGTGAACAGTACAGTAGTAGTGGGGTTACTATCTGTCGTATGTTTGCATTGCACGTGAGGCGAGATACAGCAAAATCAGTTGGACAATGCATATAAAATATATGGTCCAAATCGCAATCATTTGAGAGTGTCATTCACTACATTGGAGTCAGTAGGACCGAGTAGTTTAGCTCATTCAGTTAGATTTTTATCATGTTAATGCTACTAGTTTACGTTGTTCTGCCCCTACTGATAGCCTATTATATTTTTGAAAGAAGACCCAGGAATTTTCCACCAGGTAAATATCTTTCTAATTTTCCCGATCAGTTAATTACGCGTTTGGCAAAACGCATTGCATATTGCATACCATGCTTGCCAATTTTATCACACATTTAAGTATTTTTGTTCTTGCAGGGCCAGCAACAATCCCGTTCTTTGGGAATATATTGTCGCTCGCCCCAGCCCCTTATTTTCGGATGCCACAATATGTCAAGGAATATGGCCCAATAGTTGGAGTCAAATTTGCTTCAGAATGGTACGGATTTTGTGACCACGTATCCGTGTTTTTTTTTCACCAAATATTTAGGCCGAAGGAGAGCATTATATAAATTTCCAAACCAACAGGACGGTGGTAATTCATGGAGCGGATTTAATTAAAGAAGCTTTCGCAGAGCCAGCTTTCAGTGGTCGTGTGTTCCGTGAAGGTCTTAAGTATTTGGGTGGAGATAATGACGGTAAGCTCCGACGTGTATTTAAGTCATGGTACACCTGTATTTGTACTATTCTTGGCATAATAAATACATCCCTAAAGCTTTTAGAACTTTTGGTAACAGTATCGTTTGTGGGTTACAGGCATTGTTCAATCTGAAGGGGATTTATGGATGGAGCAAAGGCGATTTGCACTTCGGCACCTTCGAGATTTTGGATTTGGTAAAAACAGTATGGAAGACATGATTTCAGAGGAGGTGAAGGATGTGGTGGACTGGCTCAAGAAACAAAATGGAAAAACTATTGAGCTTCAACGCAGATTTAGTTTGGCAGTCGTTAACTCATTGTGGAGAATTTTGAGTGGAGAGAGATACGACCATGATGACGAGAAACTGATTTCAATACTTGAACAACTTGAAAGGTTAGACGATAGGTTAATGATTTATTATGCATACATTTATGCTGCTAGCACCTGCTGCTGGCACCTTCGTTAAATTTTTAACGGATTTTTATAGGCATAGCTTCTAAATATTTTAATCCTTCTGCATTTTTTTTTCATTGTAGAAGTCCTTATTTTGCAATTTAAAATCAAATGAATTATGCTTAGAACCGATTTTGAACAGATCCTCGTACTAGCTATTTATTACCATTCCAGATCTGCAAGTGCCTTGTTCGGGTTCAGTGCTTCCATGAAATCACTCTTAGTTTTCTTCTACCCATCTGTTGCCAAGTTCTTTCCTAACTGGAGTGGTTGGAATAAAATCGTGGCCACTGCTGAGCCTCGAATGCGGTTTTTCGACAAAATTATTAAAGAACACAAAGACACTCAAACCGATGAGCATGCCCGTGACTTCATCGATGCATTTTTGAAGGAAGCGAAGAATTCGCCTGGTTCGAAACAGTTTGATGGTAATAAAACATATTTGAAGTGAAACCCTTGCAGTTAAACGATCTCAGTAGGTTGCATACTTATGCTAGTTAAGCTGCAAATATGTCAACAATGTAGTATATGTGAGATCTCAAATTTGTTTTTCTATTTTTAACTTTTCAGATCATGCTCTGAAATCTATTATGTCAGACTTTTTCGTGGCGGGCTCTGACACGACCTCTGTAACTTTAGCCTGGACCATGCTTTACTTGCTTCATAATAAAAATGTTCAAGAGAAGCTTCAGGAAGAACTGGACCGCGTTGTTGGCAGAAGTAGATTTGCAACCCTTAGTGACCGGAAGAGGTATGCCATTTTTCAATTGCTAAAAATTAGCGCACCGCACGCACGTTCGCATGCCATTTGCCACTCACATCTTTGCGTAATCTAATTGCGATTCCTAATACCTAATCTGATTCAAAGTTTTTTATTTGATTTCAGCCTACCTTATACAGAAGCCGTTATCCTGGAAGTATTGCGAAGTTCATCAATCGCTCACATGACCCTACCTCACAGGGCCCTCACAGACTCGACCTTCCATGGTTTCGCCATTCCAAAGGGAACCATGATGTTTGGGAACCTGCACCATTTGCATCATGACCCAAAGCATTGGGGTGATCCCGAAGTATTTCGACCAGAGCGCTTTCTTAGCCCGGATGGGACTTTTGTGACCAAACAGGAGCATTTGATGCCGTTCTCTTCTGGCCGGCGTGTTTGTCCTGGGGAATCCTTGGCGAGAGACACCATATTTCTCTTCACTACTGCTCTTGCTCAGAATTTCACTATCACGTACGAATCAGAAGCAACAAAGCCGTCTCTCGAAGTTTTGTTTGGCCAGCTGGTTTTGACGCCTCTGCATCGGTGTAATGTCGTTATGAAGGAACGAAACTGAATAAAATAGAGATGTGAAATTGCAGTTATGCTGGTTTTATAATAGGTAGACATAAAAGCTTGATTTGTTTTATTTTTAAAACCGGGCTTTGAAGAAATTATGCTTATTCTTCATTCCTGGTTATCTAACTATGTGCAAGTTGAAAGATTAAAAGGAGTACGGGGATAGAAATTTACACAAAAGGAGGCTACCCAGTCTCAGTCCAATGCTTTTAGATACGATATTTATGTACAACTTGTTTCTACTCGTAGCATGTGGCACTCTGCAAAATTTATCTAACTCGGACTACGGAGTTACCTAAAATCCAACCTCAAAATTTAATACCTACACAAACACAGGGTTTAAGAGTTGGACTAGGCACTTTTAGACACAAGTTTTTAAATATAGTGAACTTTTCTTTAAACTATAAAAACTCGCACATTAGGTTAGAAAACTTGGCCTTCGTCGACATTTTCAATAGCAGAGTCAAGGTTATTCGAATAGAGAAACACAGTTTTTTTTCTCAACAGGGACATGGTCAATAGGGACTAGTAACGTAAACAACAAAAAACTAGTATTTTTTCTCATTTTGGAAAAACTGTTCACAAACTCGGGTCATTAACCTCCAATGAACGCCGACGACAAGCCACGACAGAACGACACGGTCGTCGTACAATGATTATACCGACAACAATAGTCTTATGTAATTGTCCTGTCTTTTCAGTAACGCTGATATGCTTCTTAACGAAATTTTACTTTAAGTCCGCGTTCAGATCTGAAGAATCCAATTTTCTTGACCCCATATACTATTGTTTTACGCATAGTAACGACCTTATTTTGATGATATTGCATTCATTGAAAAATATTTTCAACAATACATTATTATCGGCCTACTTTACATCCATTACAACGGTTTATTTCTATTTCTAGTTTGAAGTATGCCAATATTTAAAAGCGCGGGTCCGTGGATGCCAGCCCGGCATCCACGGAAAAAATGAAAGTACAGTCGAGTATTGACCAACCTGGAAAGAAAAGTGAACGGTTGTCAAGGGACCTTAAGGTGAGTAGTAATTAGCCCTTGAATTGGACAACATACCTTCCCGTTCTGCAGCGCAGGCGCGTGGCCAGGATAGGGTTTTTTTTGGGGGTTCAATAAATAGGAAAATACGCGTAAAATTGCCAGACTTTTGAGCGGAGCGTCTACTCATGACTCAAACACACTCGATTAAATACTGAATACTATTACTCATAGAATTTTTTGGAAAGTGTTGAATCAACAATCAGGAGCAGAAAAAGCAGAGTTCCAGAACTACAGATGGAATTCCTTGAAAGCCGAGCTAGTTCACCGGTATGCTGCAACTGTAAACCTCCGTCTAGGTACCCTAGTCCACAAAACATTGAACACCGAGCAGTTGCTCCATAATAATTTAATTATGCAAGACTGTCTGGGAACGATACTATTGGTCTAATCTTAAGTCTAAAGATGATCATTGATTTATGAATCAGGATCATTACAAAATGAACAACAAAAACGTCCACTTTGTAAGTTTACAATGGGATTTGGATTAGTAACTCTAATTTAGCGAACCCAAGGACACAAGGAAACACGACAATGGAATTAGTGTCTCGTTAATACGAGGGTACATTCAATTAGGTATAGTATGTATTGAGCATATGCCTTTAGGACTTTTGGCAGCCAAGGATTATTGAGTTGAGTCATTCCATACTAAGAATGGAATGCAAGAATACAAGCAATGACGCACATTACATTTGGTCAGCAAAGCTTAACGATTATGCTGATTGATGATGATGATGAGCGTGAGAGAAGAGCCAAAAAGTACAGCAAAATCTTGAAGATCATCTTCTCAAGTCAAGGTAGAAAACAGTATTATTCCGACTGCGAGCTTGGAGCTTTAATTAATTTTCCTTGTCAGCGGAAAATTTTGTATGGTATTGCTGCTGAATTTCGACGATGAATACTTCAGGCGTTTTGGCGTTGGTCCTTTGTTCAGTGGTGGCACAAGCCTATGGGCAAGTGGACGGCATTTCTGATCAGTGCATTGGTTGTATTTGCCATGCCAGTACGGGCTGTAAGAAGGATTTCGGGTAAGAATTTGTTAGCCCTGTTGTTCTGTTTACAAAATTAAAATTTTCAAAAATTTTGTACGATTTTACCCATCGAAATGCACAATTTAGTGCAAAATCTAATTAAATGGATATAATAATTTCGGCCATTTTGCAATGCACGAAATTTCTACAAAAATTGCTAAATTTAAATTAGAGTCTTACCAAATATGCGTTATTTTAATGATCCATAGATGCACCGAAGCCGGAGTCTGCGGCCCGCTACTGATTACCTGGGCATTTTGGGCCGATGGTGGAAAATATGTTATAAAAGGAACGAATCCGAATGATCCTAATGGTAGGTTTACAGCATAATAG
>VNWX01003348.1:0-10436 GCA_009869905.1 Ceratophysella communis | reverse complement strand
GCTGCTCCTGCGTATCCTGAGTATCAGCCAAGTTATGCTGCTCCTGCGTATCCCGAATACCAGCCCAGCTATCCTGCACCGGCGTATTCAGAATACAAGCCCAGTTATCCTGCAGCAGCGTATCCAGAATATCAGCCCAGAGCAGCTCCAAGTTATCCGAGCCCAAGCTACAACCCGGCACCGTCATACCCGAACCCGAGCTACAACCCGGCACCAGCGTATCAAAGCTACAGCCCGGCACCGGCATACCCGAGCTATAACCCGGCACCGGCATACCCGAGCTATAACCCGGCACCAGCATATCCTAGCTACACTCCAGCTCCAGCCTACTATCCTCCTCCACCGACTTACAAGACCGAGTACTATCCGGAGTATGTCAACTATGAGGCTATCACGGTAAGTACATTTACTCCCCGGTTCAACAGTTATCAATTATCAATATATGGTTTTAGAAAGTATAAAGTCTTTGAGTTATCGTTTTAAATTCTTAGTACCGGGAGCTAAACGAGACGGTTCACTGCGGAGTTATTCCAGCCACCAACGATGACTTGTACCGAAATAGCTATCAATCCCAGCAGCCTGAATACGGTTATGGAAAGAGTACCAGCGTTGCACTCAACTCCAGGACTCTGCCTTTTGGAAAGTCTCGATGGGTCGTTATTATCACTGATGCACAAAATGTAAGTCCTTATTCTTAGTACGCTTCTGGTAGTTGTACCTGGAATTGGTTGCAAGTCTTAAATCGTGATCCTTTTTGTTGATTTTCAGAACTTCTTGTGTCAAGGAACCATCGTCAATGCTCAGTTCGTTCTGACCTTGAGTTCGTGCGTCTCATCGTATACGCTGGACCAACTTCGAGTTCGGTATGGAGAGTGGGATCTGCTCAATAACGCAAACGAATACGAGGCTTATCAAAACGTAGAGGGTCGAATCTGCCGTCAATTTCCGGTGACATGTTCTTACGGCGGCTATTCGGCTCCTTCCTACGGTGGATATGGCGCATCCAACAGCTATTCTAGTCAGTCATCCGAGTTGACTCTACTTCAGACGGAGTTGGATGCTGATAAGGACGAGTACCCTCACATCCGCTCCGTGTGCTTGCCTGAATACTACCCAACATACACGCCCAGCTACCAACCGGCTCCTTACCAGGCTCCAAGCTATAAACCAGCGCCTTCGTACCAGGCACCCAGCTATGCGGCTCCCTCTTACCAGGCTCCAAGCACTGCTGCAGCACCTTACCAGGCTCCCAGCTATCAAGCCCCTGCATATCAGGCTCCCAGCTATCAAGCTCCGGCATACCAGGCTCCCAGCTACTCAGCGCCTTCGTACCAGGCTCCAGCCTATCAGGCAGCTCCAGCATATACTCCTAGCTACGAGCCAACGTATTACTCCGAGTGCTATGTCGTCGGATGGTATGGATCACCGACCACCCAGTTGAACAACGTAAGCTATCACTGTCACATTTTGTTTTTGAGTCTCAAATATCGTATTTAACTTACGCTTTATTTTCGTTCTTTTATGTTCTTCAGCATCCTCGACCCTCTCCAAGCGAAAGCTACGGATACGGATACCAAGCCAAGCAAGCCTACCCTCAGTCTGCGGGCTACAGCAGTTATTCTGAGTCTTACCAGTCCAAGATTCCCAAATCGGCCAAGGTGAAGCAGATTAAGTGTGACTCTTATGGCGGTTACGGACAATACAAGCAACAATACTGGCGCCAGCGGAAGCTGTTCCGAGAGTGTTTGCTTCGTTGGAGTTGACGGAGATGCTTGCGTTGCGGACAAGGGAGCAGCGGTCGTTTGTCTTGTACCAGAGAAGAGTGGATACGATTCTGGGTATTCGAACTATGAACCTTACCCTGCGTCCTACTCACCGGCGGCTTCTTACCAGGCCTACCCACAAGCTTCAAGCTATCCAAGTGGCTCTGCCAGCTACCAGTCGTCCTATCAATCTATCACGTAAGTTTTAGTAATTTCGGTGCTTGTTACCGTACGATTTACTCATTTTAGAACCGTGTTTAATTCTGATCTTTTTTTTCATCTTCAGGGCCTACGCTGCAGCAGACAAGAAGCAACGCCTGCGAGCTGCCATCGTGGCTGTCGTTGAATACCCTGCTCAATGTTCGACTTCTTACAAACCCCAGCAGTATGGATACCAGGCTCAGGAGGTTCAATCCAAGCCCCTTGTTGCCGTGAAGGTGACCGAGGCTGTCGTCGACTTCATTTACCAAAAGTTCTGGGAAGGTGTTGAAGACCGTTCATGCCCCGCACCCAAATCCTACTATTCTCCACCTCAACCCAGTTATTATTGATTAGAGATATAAAAGTTGTTATTGTTTTGGATTAAATTCGAAATTTTATTGTTGATTGGTTACATTTGGGCTGGTCTGCGTTGTTGTTCCAGTTTTTGCCGCATTTATATGTAGAGTAGAGTAGAACATTCCAAGACATCATGCACTGCACTAGAGTCCTTTAAATTTAAATGCGCCAGGCACGGTATACATTAAGATCAGATTATACAATTCGTAATACCAGAATTATTAGAGCTTCGACTTCGATAAATGTAAATTCCTAGCATTGGTTTCAGAATTCCAAGATTAGCATCTTTGCTCGAACTCTCATCTAGAATTCAGGCATTTCAGCAACTTTAATTGCTTTTAATAAGTAGTTAGTATTTCGTAATTTTCATGAGTAGAAAATTTATAGTATAAAAATACGGTAATTGGTTCGTGATGTTGGATTTTTCGTTTGATATAAACACCACTATCTAAAAATTTAACTTCTGCTCCTGAAATACATTATCTCCGTTTTGCAGCAGACAATTTACAACGCCCAAATCAACTTATTTCACAATTTAATATATTTATAAAAAAAAAAAGAATAGGCTCTGTAGGGTTTTAAAGCAAATGATGCATAACGATAACGATTAACGATTGAAATTTCCTAATCCTAATGCATTGGCAAAGACAATTTAGGTTTTAGCATTTCATTAAGGGGGCTGAAAACTAGACGTTGACGAAGTCGAAGAAATCAGATTGGCGTTTCTCGACTTCGTTGCAATACGCAAAACGATCCGAAAACGTGTCAGATGCTCGAACATGCTTCAGTTTCAGTTTTCAATCCGGTCCGGTCCGGAATTCTTTAAATAAATAAAAATGCCATCGATAGATAAACGTACCGCCTGTCCCAAAAGTCACGCACACCCCCGTGTTTATGTTTGTTAAGCAACGTTAGCACATACAGGGTATTCCTGAGGGGTATTCCGCCAGCGGTGTATGATAGCATTATTGTATCGTGATATACCAATTAACAGTTAATAAGCAAACAAATTTAATCAGCCACCTTATATATTTTAAATTTATTTGCGGTTACCATGACAAATTGCAACAGGGGTGTGCGTGACTTTTGGGACACGAGGTATGTAGATAGCACGCAATTAAATTTATAGCGTATTTCGATTAAATCGGTTTATTTTATTGACATTAACAACACCAGTCAAGAAATTTAAGAATTAATTTTAAAAGTAAAATGTGACTCGCATGAAGCGAATAGTTTTCAACCAGTTGTCTACATTCTACAACTGTTATGTTTTAAGGTCGAGTGTATTGTCAAACAGATCCTAATCCTAATTTATACAATTTATACAATTGATTCAATTGATTTAATAAAAATTGCCGAACTGCTGAAATTCGCAATTTGTCCCTTGGAAATATAAATAATGATTCACGTCGTGGTGCTGTGTCCACGCGACGGGGGTCGTGGCTCGTGGCTGTCCGAATTATACTTGTTGAGATTGAGAGACAAATGTAGGCGATGGGTGACTTAACTGATGCCACCGCAGAGCTCTCATGCCTGCCATTAACGATTTATTAATATAATGGAGGAGCTAATGAAGAGAGTCGTGCAGTTCGTTCTCAGGAGCCCTCACCACGCCACGCCATTTCTTCTCGTCTCCCAATTATTAGTCCGTCCCAGAACTTGAGGCTTCGAAAAAGTTAAGTTTCCAAGAAGCCTGGGCCAAATAAGAGCTGAATTAAATTAGAAAACGAGACAACGCTTCATCATCTCATGTGAAGTCAAGGCTTGCGGTGTCTGTGGGTTGTTGGACTTTGGTTCGATCCTCGACTTGACCACACGCTTTTAAATTCGAGAGAGTAATTAAATTACAATCAGTGGTCTTGTCTTCATTCATTCCGGTGAACCTCTGCGGTTTTCTACAAGCCACCAATTGTTTGCACTCATCAGAAGACCAGCGTGAAGGGCTGCCTGTCCTCAACGCCTCAATTCATCTGCCTATCGATATCGGATCAATCTTCTTTATACAAAAGGTAAAGTAATGGGTCAAGTTCGTGTCGTGACTACCTCTTTTTAGTGACTCGGTTTTCTTTCATTCAAGCTTTTCATACTCATACGTATTGACAGGGAGCACAATTATAAGCATGTATTTAAATATTAATCTCGGATGAATAAGCGAACTCGGTTGTCAGCATTAAAGTAACTCTTACTCGTATTCAGGGTGTCTAAAATGAGCAATCCGATATGAATGAATGACTTACCTGAATTCAGGTAGACGCATGCATCTTTGTAATCAGATTACTGATCAGTGGCAATTCGCTGTAGTCATTCGCCTTAATTTGGCAAATTTGGGTAATTTATTCGCCAGAGTTTAATTTCAAATTTCGGCAGTTGTATAGAATGCAATGCTATTCTAACCCTACAGATCTGTAGCTGCATAATTTCATGGCGTACTCAACGCATTTTACCGAGTATTGAGTATTTGAACTGTTGTTAACCCTATTGTTTAGTAAAGTAGGTATAATATTTGTCGGTGAGCTTTTTATATTGTACTTCAGGGATCCCCTCAATTAAGATTCAGAAATCAAGTGAAAGCAGATATCGATAGGCCATTAGGCCATTGTGACTCCTTAACAATAAGGCTTTGGGCATTAAGGCAATCAAGCCGACTCACTTCAGTGAAAATCCGTCTGCAGCTGAAACAACGCTTCAAAAATCGAATCATCGAATTAAGGTTTTAAATAGTTCTATTAAGGTCTAACACGAATAAGTACCTATCAATAGTACAATCTGTGTGCAATATGCAGAATATTGCAAGTAATTGGCATGTGGCATTGTTTGACTTTGACTTTCGTGGTTCCTTCACTCTCGACAGGGGCTTAAGGAGCAGGTGATGATGGTCATGTTTGATGATGCAAAGAAGAGAAAAAAACATATAAAAAATCCACTCTTCCTTCATTATTCTTTGTGGACATAGCCTCGTTTCCCCAGCTTCTTCGGTATTAATCATAGACTTACTTTTTTAGTACAAGAACTATAGCCTCTCAAGATAGTTTGCAATTTATTTGTTTGCATATTAATAACGTGTCCAAGTCCTCACCTGTCCTCTGTCAGTACTGTCTGCTTACTCACGCGTATTACACAGGTGTGAGAGAATTCTTGACACATTAGTGCTCAAGCTCTACACGACATTTCAAAATCGTCTTCCATATTATTTCGACATAAAAAGGAAGTCTGGGTTATCAGTAACAAAAATGTTCGTGTGGACAGAAGTCAATTAAACATTTCACTTCGTTCAGGGTTAAGAGAGTTACAGTTTATTTGCATTTTTGCAGTGTTTAAGGCATTCAGAAAAAAGCTTCAAAATTAAATTCTCACCCACACAATACATAATTGCAATTTTATTTGCGGTTTAGTTTTGGTTTTGGTCATTTATTTCTGGAAAACTTGTAAGTCAAACAATGTGTCGAGACAGTATGGCAAGCCAATTAATGTAATCTGACGATAGTTTAGGTGATTTGTTCGCAATCAGCAAATACGCTGCGCTGGGCTGAAATCAGAAGCAAATTTTTAGGGATGTTGTTCTATGCACGGAGGCGTCCTTTGTCCTTTGATATGTTCTGATTTCTGACGAAAATCTTTTTTTTTTTACCTTTTTGGAAACTCAACCGAAAAACTGCGGTCAATCCTGAAATTTGAACGTTCAATTTCTTTAGATTGTGAGCTTCGACTTTCGACCTATTTTTTCTTTTTCTAGATAGCACCTCAATTCCAATCTCAACTCAATATACAAAGCTCAGTCAGATGTGAATCTGCCATGAAAATGCCACCCCGAACCGAACCGTTATTATTTGGCTATAAAATTATTTGATTTGAGATTTGACTAGATCCAGCATCCAGCTGTAACGAAAAATCAGCTCCTTGTTTAGAGATCCGATGGAAAGCGGTTTTGCAAAAAAAAAATTTTTTTTTACTAAAACAGAAAAGACAGATAAATAGTTAGGAAGTTGTAGATAACACGTCCAATCCCCAGTACATACGTACATACCTTAATAGGCATTTTCTTCGCTGTTATTGCCATTTCCACGCGAAAGCAGGAGATGCACCTGTTAATTATTCCGCTTGACTTGGCACTGGACGATGCCGGACAAGCTTCTTAGCCAAATAATGCTAACGCTACGCTTCTCTATTATAATTATGACCGCTCAAACAATGCTGAATAGAGCAAGCTAAATTTCCGGTCTGTTGAATATTGTCTTGTCTATAGCTTTAGCAGTGTACGTAAACCGGATAGGGATAGAAAAAAACGAATCCCCAAAAACCATAAAATTGGTCAATTCGTTCCACCCGTGAGATTGTTGTGTCGTAACGTTAATGTATTTTGGTGAACGTGGACATCAAAGTATTAAGCACGGTGGGCTGGGATTTGCATCTCGTTATCGTAAATTGTAATAAAACCTGAAGATTCCACTTGACTTAAACTTGTGTCTCCGTTCAGTCTGCATCCCTTGCGAAAGACTTGCCTAAAAACATCCTTGAAACACAGATACTAGGTACTTACTGTTTAAATTTTGAGTGAGAAATACAGTATTTTAATGCTAAGATCTCTTCAGGTGTTTGGCATGTCAGAAATGCATGCATAAATTGAATTTAATGTTGAATTTATGATCCTGATCCTGATGTGGTTTTTCGTTTCATACATGACATTAGTGCAGAGACGGATGGGAAATGGACTCAAGCCAGTGAATCTGTCCTATTCCGATCCGACCTTGGTCGCATTGTCGCATCCCAAATCAAATATTAATCAAGCTACCTATGTGCAATATTTAGTTTCAAAATTCTAAATATGCAAAGAATTTAGAAAGGCTACACCAGAAAGAGAAATAGAAATTGTTAGCTTCGCATGGGTTTATTACGCGAGAATCTGCGCGAAGCTTTGCCGAAATTTCGCATAAAGATACACACAAAAATTACAAATTTTGAACACATTTTTTGAATTTTGTTTCACAGAAATTCAACATGAACAGCAAGATATTTCTGATCATCTGCTTGACTGTGTCACTGGTACCGACGCCAATTCTGTCCGGCTACCCGTCATCAGGTTACGGGTATGAATACAATAAATACCCGTACCTCCCAGCACCGCCCGGGCGAATCTCCTTCATGTGCTAATTTCGGAAAGACATATTGTGAAAAAGTGGATACGTATCCCCAGTAAGACCAGCACAATTTTGATACATTTCATTTTGCAATACGCAATATTTCCGTCAGCTAAGGTTTATATTATTGTTATTTAATTGGTATGCGGTATGATTGACGTAATCTGGGTCGCATCGTTAAATTGGCTAATAATAGGTTTCAGTCGCGGTTTCAGCCGAAAGCCTGGCTGAAAGTGAGAATGACAAGGCGGCATATTTTCGTGAGTATCGTTACGCCTTGCTTGGCAAGATAAAGTAGAGATGATGGGTGCGTGTCAGTCAATTCAAGGGTACGAAACAGTAGCAAAGAGATATATGACGATAAGTTCTAAGTATCCCTGCAGGATATGCTGGCAATTAATTATGGCGCCTGACAGGAGTCTATTTTTATAGCTTACAGGATATTATGTTTCAATCAAGATGGATTGATGGGATTGCAGCACGTACATAAACATAATAGCAAATAGCAAATCAATCGAAAAATATTACAGTATTGCATTACTCAAAGGGAAATTAAGATTAGACGATGGGAATATTTCTATATGAGCCTTCCTGTGTAATGTTCGCGTGTCGTAATTTGCATTATCCTATTTCTGATAAATGTCTTTGGCACGTGGTACATAAATGTTGAATTAGGTATGTGCAAAGGTTTTATTGGTATTGGTGTCTTACATTGGCAGGTACTTTTGTATATTGTGAATTTTAAGTTGCGATTCAATAGGACAGAGAACAGTTAAAACGTAATTGTATTTGACCGGAAGGCGCTTGAACGTTTGCGATAATTATACCAGATTGAATTTCATTCCAGTGAAGCGATTCAATACCTCCTCTTCAAATGGGGCGACACATACTCCCAATTTATCAAAACAGAACGAGATGAAGACTTCGTGCTGATGGTAATGAAGGAAACCTATGGCTACGGCCATGAGCCGAGATTACCAAACTACAGCCCTGGTTACGGAGCCCCGAGTAACAGTCACTACAACCAGGTAGTCCACAACAATTCGGCCAGTTCGTATAACTACAATCCCCAGCCTGTTAGACCACCATCTTACCAGTTCCAGCCCAGTCCACCGTATTTCAATGCGTACCAAGCTCAGCACGAGCTGGCTGCAGTGATTATTCCACCGATACTTCATACAATCTGGTGGAATCATCGAGATAAGGTTACGCATCAGCCGGCATTCCCATATTTGCCACAGAATCGATTTCATCGGATTCAGAAGCGACAGGCGTCCTCGGAAGAGGATCAGGTATATAATACTAGTTTTTCTTATTCTTACTTCAAAAGTCAAAGATTTCAATATAAAATACTTCGATCAGAATTGGTTAGGTCAAACTTATGATGAGAACAATTGTGGGAATTTCAGCTCTGCCCCTCAGTCACCAAGTTTACAGTTCCACAAGCGGCCATGAATAATGAAGGAAACTGGATGTACGTGGTCAACATGGGTAATATTACCACTACCTATGCTCAGCAAGTTCGGACGGAAGAGTGTAGAGATGGAGATCGCAAGCCTTGTAACGGACTCTGCCAAGTACCCCCAGGCTTCAGCGCTACTTGCAGACAGAAATTTGTTCAGAAGCGTCTAGTTGCGCTCCACCCAGATGGCGATAAACTTATCACAGAAGTGTTCTGGTTTAGCCATGGCTGTGTCTGTGAAATCGTGAAACCGAATACTAATTCCTAAAATAATTAAGCTCTAGCTTATAGCATTAGAAATAATTTATTTACTCATATTTTATGCATCGGTTCCTACGCTTTAATAACTTAAAAACTTATGATTATTTAAATACCTACCTACTAGGTTAGGTTATGTTAGGTTAGGTTACTAGTACATAAATATTTAAAAATTTCAAAAACTAAGATTGACCAGATTTCTTTCAATTTTTATATTTTTCAGCACACTTTCCTGACCATTCTCATTTCAGAGCAACATGACTTCATGCAAGAACATATTTTAATGAACCTTGCATTTAATCTTATATATATATATATTTTTTTGCTAAATAGCTTTATATTCTTTATATGCTTTATATTCATGTATTCAATAAATACACAATGTACCATCGCTTTTTTAGTAACTTCAAATAAACGTTTCGTATTGTTTTGTAATCCATTTATGATTTCAAAAGCTATTGTGTAATTTAAAACAGCCTTAGTAGTTTCGGGTCGGCGGCATGGGCGGAGGTGTTGGTGGCCTTTTCATTTTCACCGTGGGTCGTTCACCACCTTGATTCTTCTGCGGGACAGCAGACGACTTGGCTTTGGCTGTATTTCCCTTTGACCTTCCGACTTGGCGATCAGCATCCTTGGACTTCGCAGCTGTTTTCGGCTTGCTATTGCTAGTGCTATTTCGTCGCTGTACCCTTGGTATCATCCCGTGAGCCTTTCTTGTCATCCATATCTTCTACCGGAAGTGGTTCGTAAGGTGTCGTGCTAGACTTACAACAACAACAGCAGAATTTCCGAAGGCACTGTCCGCACCCTGAGTTGGGACAGGCGACGCAGATGATAATTAGGATGATCACTATTATCAGGGCTAACCCTCCGCAACTGGCCCCGATAATGATTGGCAAATGATTTGATGGATCGTTTATGACTTCTTTGGTCTGCTTTGCCGTTTCGGCCAGCATCTGTGAAAAATTCAACACGCTTTTAATGCTTAGATAACTTATCGGCTACTTATTTTGACCACTGCTGGTAGATCTTTGTACCTGCCGGTAACATTGCGTGTGTGATATGGATCCAGTGCTTACTGTATCCAGACCTTCGTCACAAGCAATGCACTCTGCGGAAGCTGGTTGCGGCTGATAGTGGGCCATTGGACACGGAAAGCATTCTGTACTTCCATAAGAACTGAAGCTGCCAGGTGGACATGGAACTGAGAATTATAAAATCTTCGTTAATTTCGTACTAGAATTTCGCCTGAATTGACTT
>VNWX01003347.1:0-10437 GCA_009869905.1 Ceratophysella communis | reverse complement strand
AAAAGTCGGACGGGCGGAGCCCTCCTTTCCTCGCCCTATTTTCACTATCTAGGCTGGGGTACGGGGTCCGGGTGTTTTCCGGTTCGTGGACGATTCGGGGGTGACAGTTTGGATTCTGCCGTTAATATGGTAGCTTAAGTATGCTTGCAATTAATATTTTACTAGATCAGTGTCGAGCCACTGCGACTGGCCTCGCGTTAAATTCACTAGCAGCGCGAATTAGTCCTATGAATACCTAACCATATAAACATCAACCAAGCATTGATATCCCGCTTATTTTATCCTAAACGTTTCGCAACTGATCAAAGGTAAATAGAATTATGTCTAAACCCAGGCAGACGTCTCGAGTCTGCCTGTGTACTGCATGAGAGAAAATGAAAATTGTTCGCCAAATACTTTTTGTTCATGATTCAAGATCTAGATATGCCTGACCTATCAGCTTACAGGATAGGATTCGGAAAAATTTCAGATCTAGCAGTCTATCTATAAGGTATCAAGATCCCTTGAGAACCACTTATTTCTCGTACCACCCGAAAATAATATTTTAAACATGACGCCTAATGAGATGACCTAATCCGTACGTCCGCGTCCGTCTGGGGCTTTTCAACAACTCTAAATATGCTAGAGTTTGTATGATTTGTGACCAGGAGGTTTTGCAGAAACGGTGGTCTTCGGAACTACAAAAGCTGAAGATACCATTTTCTAAAATAAAAAAGATGCTAGAGTTAGGTTGATTTTGACTGGCTGGTTTTGACGATTGTGTTCGGGACATCAAAAGCTTTGCTGGAGGTACCCACTATTTTCTAAAATAAAAAGCGATAAAGTTAGGTTGATATTTGACCTGCCGGTTTTGAGAAAACCGTGGTCAAGGGGACCACGAAAAAACTTCTGGAGTTACCATTTTCTATAACAAGTAAGGCACTAGAGTTTCGTTGATTTCTGAGTTCCCGTTATTGAGAAAACCGTGTTCAAGAGGACAACGAAAACTCGGCTGAAGTTAGCTACATCAATAAAAAGTATAGCACTCGAGATTCCTTGATTTCTGAATTGCCGGTTTTGAGAAAATGGTGTCCAAGAGGGCAATAAAATCTCTTCTGGAGGTCCTATTTACTATAATAAATAAGGTACTACCGTTTCGTTAATTTCTGAGTTGCCGGTTTTAAGAAAACAGTGGTCAAGAAGACAACAAAACTCCGCACCCCGAGCTCAACGTCTTTCGTGCATAAAACGATGCTCCCCGTGATTTTTGAGGGCGCGAGAGAAACAACCAATAATAAAACATCATGACGTTGGACGGAATTGTTATGTGGGACCGCGTGTATTCTATTCAATTCGGTATATGAAACGTATAACCTACTGATAAATGAGATATGTGACACGTACCTATATAAATAAGACCATTACATCATACCATCAGATGTTAAGTGAATGAGTAACGTGGGTAAATATTAAGCAAAACGATATTTTCCCCATAATTCTCTGTATTTTTCAAACTTCCCTATTTTATTAAAATATTTTAATGACAAAATCACCCTTGTATAGGTTTTTGGTCAAAAATTATTTTAATTATTAGGATTTGCTTGGAAATATCTCTTCTCTATAGCCCTGGCCACCGCAGCCAATTTCTTATCGCAGGGGCACGGATCTTCAAAAGGAATTCCACAATTGCAAAAATAACCTCCGTTTATTACAGTTGAAGAAGTCGATGGAACATCTGCAATAACGTACAAAATATTTTTTAAACGAGTGCTAGATTTTCTGTTAAATCGTAGACTTCAGTAACTGGATTAAAGGAATAATAATGCTGTCAATTACGTGTTATTTAATTTTTTAAAACAATTTAGAATAGATCTTAATCGAATCCAAAATTTTAAACTATTAATTGCTATGTATATATTGAAGGCTGACTTTTTGGTATAAGAGCGACGTATACTCGTTTAAAATTGGCTTAAAAAACGGTTTACTTACTTGCGTTACGACTTGTTGTTGGCTCTTCTACCTTGATATCTTGAGGTGGAGCCGTTATCTGCAACATTGGTGCATTTCCAGCAACGGCTTTATTACCATCTGTAATAGGTAGACAAACAGAGCAGTTGTTATTGTAGCAGTTGCTTCTAATTGTACATTTTAAGACATACATAATTAATTACTATGTATATTTTGTAGTTGTTTATTACTTACCACTTTCCGATGGTGTAGCCTTAGCCCGCTTGCGAGATTTATTTCCAGAATTCATTTTTAGATGCGTAAACCTGATGAAACGGAGTTGAACTAAGGTAGAACAGCGTACTTGAAGAAACAGATTCAGACTAACTTAGCACTTCTTGTAAGGCTTTATAGAGTATTATACGATTCGCCTACCTGTGGAAATTCGCCTTCCAAAATTTAAAGGTAAGCATCTTATCGACGTTAATAGTAATGAATGAATGGCCTACTTTTAGTTATCTTAGATGCCCCATACATGTCTTATGTCGTACTGAATTCAACCGGGTTTAGGACTACACAAAAAAAATTGTATTTATTCTGGTAATAACGGCTGATGTATAATATAATCGCGTCCCCAGACTTGCTTACACGTTTTTGTAACGGAAATAAAGTATAGCTAATGCCAGCTCTACCTAACTCTAGGAAATAGCCTGCCCCGCATCTGCATCATCTGCACACGTACAAAGATCTATGCAATCAGCTCCACACCAGCAATTATACTGATATTGACATGTAGAGAGCGAAGACACGCTAAAAGTGTCACTATCCTCTATTCCTGTTTCGAAATCCACATCCATTGGTTCTTCAGAAGCACCAAACCATGAGAAATGCTCAGCCTGATTTATTGATGAAATTTTGTAGTCGTCAATATTATCCAGGTCATTCAGAAAATCTATGTCCATGGGTTCACCAGGTAGATTCTCTAAGAAATAAAAAAAATGCTCATGCCTAAATTGATTCGATCAAAATATTTGCGTAGTTTTTATCTAATTCACTTACTGAAAATATTTAAAATTGTCCAGTATTGCTCAGAAATGTAATGTTTTTGCATTCTTTTATTTTTTGTAATTTGGAAATTGAATTTCTTTGCTTCTTCATGGTTTTTGTTCTTTCTAAATAAATAAATATTCTTAGAATAACATGTAAACTTGAATTTTTAAGATTTTGAATTTTAATTTTTTTTACTCTTTAATTGTGAATTATTGTCATCTGGGAGGCATCTCTTGACTGTAGATCCTCTTTGAAACGATTTTTTCATCTTTGGGTTCGCATACATACTGCTAGTATATGAACAGACGGACTCGGAGAATATATTTTGTGGCATCTTGTACTTTTTGTTATAGTCTTGTGAGTAATTGAAACTTGTTTGGCCATTTTGAGCGAATTGCGACAAGTGAAGGAGTGCTAAAGTAGAATGGCGTCCTTTAACAATTTGTGTGTGCTCTGCAGTAATGTATATTTGTTAGGCAAAAATCAAGGTTTAACATCGATAATGAGATTTTGATATCTAAAAGTAATTTAATAGAGCTTTGCAAAAAATCATACCAGTAAAGTAAGCGGATTGCTCTGAAGCCATTATGGATCGAAGCCTATTGCTGTGTCTCTCGGATTTCGAAAACCAGAAGTCTGATTGCCTTTTCTGTACAAATATAATATGCACATTATTAAAATTCCAATACATAAATGATGGAGCAAGCTTTACAGTTTCCATATAATTATACCATGTCATTTTCAGTGTTTTGCGCTTCTCGTTCGTATACGGCTTCTGATATATCAGAGTTTTTCTTTGCATTTTTTTGAATGATACTTGGACTGGAATGATTTTCTGATATTTGGAATGGTATCGTCTGCTCGGTTACTGGTGTACATGGCGATGGCGAGGCTTGGTATTCTCCATTTAATTGCAAATTCTATCAAAAATAATTCGCTAAATTGACTGCATGATTGCACTTCAAATCCTGAGGTATTTATAAAATCGCATACGCCTTACCTCAAATATTTTTGTCAAATTATGGATACTTTTTGAATCTTCAGAAGTACGGTCTTGGTATACTGTAGGTCCGTCATTTTTATTGTCACAAAATTTGAGTAGGGCGAGCAAAATGTCAAACAGTAGCAACATTACTTGCTTTTTATTTTACTTATTTTAAAATTCTGTTGTTTGAAATTGAATGAGAAACATTTACAGAAGTTTCACTACTAAATTTTAAATCAAGAGTTGAAACGCAGGTAAGTAGGGGAAGAGAGGTGATGATGGAGCCTCCCCGGCTTAGATTGATAAGCTTATCAGAAGACCTTGAAGACTTCCTGCAGTAACTCAATAAATGTTATAGAGGTAAAGCGCAGCAAGTAAGTTCATTTCATCTTGAAGAAACCGTAAAAGCACGTGAAAATCTATTTCTAGTTTTCTGAAATTCTGTTTTAAAATAACCTGTTCTGACACGATGGACAGCGACAGCGAAGAAGATACTTTGCAAGAAATTAAAGATCGCGAGGCAAGACGAAGAAGGCAAGAAGAATATAGAAAGAGGTTGAGTGACGAACAGAGATCTGAGGTCAAAGAAAGAGAACGCTTAAATAGGCAGAGGATACGTAGAGAAAAATCTATTGAAACTGCAATAGCAAAATTCGAAAAAGAGTTATTAGACATTCGAATCAATTTTTGTCCATATTGTTATGAAAGGCATCCCGACATAGAGCTTGAATGCAATATGTGCTATAAATGCCGTATGGATAAAAGTGATCCAAAAAAGTTCTCGGCGGAAAATGGAATGAATCCAGGCGTGCAACCAGCGGAACTTAAAAGCCTGACACCTATTGAGGAAATGCTTATCGCCAAGTGCTCACCAATAATAAAAGTCTATAAACTAAAAGGTGGGCAAGTTTCTTACGGGGGACATGTGGTTTCATTTCAACAAGATGTTCAACAATTTATCAACATACTTCCCCGCCATCCTTCGCAAATAGGAGTCCTTATTGTAAGGAAGGAATTTTCTGATGGACATTTCGATTTCAAAGTGAAACGCAGCAGAATTTCAAATGCTCTTACGTGGTTGAAATTAAATAACGTATATTACAAAGATATAATAATAGACATGAGTTTAGTTGGAATTATTCCCGAAGATGGAGATATTTCTCATTTGATTCCGAGCATAGTGAGCGTGGAAAGTGAAAGCCCTAATTTAACAAATGAAGAATATTATGAATCACATGTTATTAAATCAGTTTTTGCATCTGAGCAAGGTATGCTTGCTAAATCTCTTCAAGGATTGGTTTTGGATAAAGACATGCCTTTGAAATGGCCTACAGTGGATGACTCTCCAATAAATGAATTTAGTAAAATTGGGTATATGGCCCAATGCTTTCCTACTTTGTATCCGTTCGGTAGATCAGACTTTCTTGAACCTCGGATTCGAAAATTGTACCCCCAAGAATATTTTCGCCATTTGTTTCGCTTCGATGATGGCAGATTCGCTAAACACCATACTTGGCGATATTTTGCATTAAACTCAATTATGAGATGGAGTGCTCTAACAGAAGGAAGCGTATACTACAATCAACGACGACAATCACTCCCACCCACTATTTCTGAATTGAGGCAGGCACTAGAACGTAAGTTTTAAAATTTTAAGAAATGGCATTTAATATACATCAGGTTGGCTATATTTTAGCAAGATTGAAATGATACTTTTAATTTCATAATAGGTGGGGAATTACAAAGAATTGCCGAAACTATGATTTACTATGGAAGAAGTTTACGTGGTAGTAAACAATTTTGGTTTCAGAGACAAAGAGAGTTATTGGCAATGGTTAAATGTTTAGGTAAAACATGCATTTTTTAATTGTAACTTTTTATTAGATTGACAATTTGTTTTAAAAACTTGTTGTTTTTGATAGGCTGTCCAACGTATTTTTTTACGTTTTCTGCTGCTGATTTTCATTGGAAACCTTTACAAAATTTGCTCAACGATACACAATCCTCTGAAGAATTACATATCGGGGTGCGAAGACGGGCCATCATTGATAATCCGGGTTTGACCTCATGGTTCATTCAAAAGAAGATGACACTTTTTATGAAGCTTGTTGTCAGCAAAGTAATGCCATTCCAGGACTTTTGGTACAGATATGAGTGGCAACATCGAGGCTCTGGGCATGTGCACGGATTCCTTTGGCTGGAATCTGCTCCTAAGGTCGATGAATTAAACCTTAATGATGCAAAAATACGGGAAATGCTATGTGAATTTCATGATAAGTACACCTCAACAATGAACCCCGCCCCTGGTCTTGGACCAGGACCTGATCATCCATGCCAAAAAATGTACACAGAGTGCGAGGATCTAAATCAGGACCATGCTGACATTGTTAACCGAGTACAATTACACACAAAATGTAGTAAGGAGTATTGCATTGGTACTAACCGTAAGACTAACCAACAGCAATGTCGATTTGGATTTCCGAAAGATCTTGTTGAAAAAACAGTAATTGAAATGAATGAAGCTGGACCAACGATAGCAACTGCGAGGAATGATCCATTAATTAATTCGTACAACAAAACTTTTATTCAGGCGTGGAGGGCTAATATGGACATAAAACCAGTAATTTCTTCAGAATTTGTTATAAGGTATGTTGTTTAATATAAAGGTTTAGCCAGGGTTGCGGAATTAATATCATTGGTATATCACGATTTTTTTGATATTTTTAATTAGGCGTGCGCTTTATCTATTATATGTTAGCCAAATGCACCTGAGAAAAATATCAAAAATATAGTTGATATTTTTACAAAAATATTAGCGATAGTTTTTTATATTTTTTATAATAAGGAATTAAGAACAAAAATATCCGATATATATACAAATATCGATATTTTTGGTAGTTTTAAAAATATCAAGATATAGCAACCCTGGTTTTAGCTTAACATGATTCTTAACTAACTGTTATTACTTATACAGGTATGCAAGTAAATACTGCACCAAATCAGAAATCCGTTCCAAGAACTTGCAAGAAGTGATGCTAAAACTTTCAACTACTATTGATCCTGAATCATCTGTCAAGCAGTTAGCCCAAAAACTTTTAATTCATTCAGTTGGAGAGAGGGATTACTCTGCACAGGAAACATGTCACTTGTTGCAATCATTTCCACTGTATCATTCTTCAAGGAGCTACGTAATGGTCAACACGTACTACAATTCAACTTCCTATCAAGTTAAAAAGAGGCAACGTGGAGTAACAGATGGAATTCTAGAGTTATCGAACCTCATTCATACTTACAAATATCGTCCTGAAACTTCTGAATTCAACTCAATGAGCCTACTTGAATTCGCGAGAAATTATATAAAAGTAAAGCATGAAATAAAAAAAAGACAGACTGGAAAGGAAGCAGTAACAGTTATACTACCATACATTCAAAAAAACGAATCCGATCCAAATTATTGTCGGTAAGCAATAGCTAATTCGTAATATTATATTCAACGTTTAGATCTGTTGATATCTTGAAATAATACATAACATATATTATTTCAGCCAATTTATTTACCTGAACAAGCCCTTCAGAGATGAAGAACCTATGGAAGTCGACGGTGTAGATTACGTCGAAGTGTATAAAGAATTCGTACAAAATAATGAAGGTGAGAAGTCAGGAAATCGCGAAGAAATTTAACTTATTTTAGTATTTCAATTTTTACCAATAATTTATGCTAATTTTCGGCAGGGTTGAATAGAGATATACAAATGGAAGAGGTATCTGAAGACGAGGAGGAATGCAACTTTGAAGAGGTAATGGAACACAATCAAACCCAATGGATGGCGTTAGCAGGATTACAGCCTGAAGCAAATATATTTGAGGGGCTTAATCTTGGTAACAGACCAATTGACAACCTTTGCGATTGGGATGAAATACGAAACAGCTACCCGGACTGGAAAAATATGGCTACATATATCCAACAGCAGAAACTTATAGATGATAATGCCCAAAATATTACTGACATCCCTAATTATGAATTTTCGCCAGAACAAAAGAATGCATATGATTTGGTTGTAAACCATTATACTTCTATCATTCGGTCCAATGAAACTTCTGAACAACTCCGGCTAATTGTACAAGGTGTCGCAGGTGATTATTAGTTATAAGTTAAAAATTATTCAACGTATCTAAACTTATCAAACAGTGTTAGGATGTTTATATTTAAATACTTTCATATATTACGTTAATTATTTACAGGAACTGGGAAATCATATCTAATCGATAGGCTTCGTCAATTTCTAAATCATCAAGCGATCCTGCTAGATGGAAACATACTCGAAGTATTGGCGTACACTGGAGTGGCAGCATTTAATGTCAGAGGAGAAACGCTACATTCTTTTTTGCAGTTACCAATTAATGCATCAGCATTTAAGGAATTAAGTGGACCTGGCGAACGTCGGCTTCAGGAACGTTTAAATGGTGATATGTTTTTTCATATACCTTCTTATATTCTTTAAATTAGATAGCAATTGATTTTAAAAGGAAATATGCAATCATGTTTTTTTTAACAGAAGTCAAATACATCATCATAGATGAAATGAGCATGATCGGTTGTAGAATGCTGGGAATGGTAAACCGACGCCTAAAGCAAGCTAAACCGATGCAGCAACATTTACCTTTCGGAGGTCTAAATATGATTTTAATGGGTGATCATGCCCAGCTTCCTCCTCTTTTTGACCTGCCGTTGTACAGCACACCAACATCAAATGCAAATCCATTAACAATAGATGGGTCATCGCTATACTTTTCTTTCGATAAGGCTGTAATCCTCTCTCAGTGCTACAGGCAAGCTGGTATTACTTCTGATGAAATATTTTTCCGGGAGATATTATTTCGTTTACGGGATGGTAATAATACAGAAGAGGACTGGAGATTTCTCCTGAAAAGATCAAGGCATAATCTTTTGCCGGAGGAAATTCGTATTTTTGATCAAACACTTCGTTTGTTTACAACGAACCACGAGTGCAACAAGTATAACATGTAAGTGTCTTTCAGTGAAGCCATTTTTATTGAACGGATAAATTTACAATGTCAATCGAATTTTATTTAACTTTTATTCTAGGGACAGACTATGTGCATTGAAACAGCCGATAGTGAAGATCCAGTCCGTGAACGTGGGGAAAGAGGCTTATAAGGCCGAAAAAGATATGGCTGGAGGACTTGAGCGAGTTGTTTATCTTTGCAAAAACAGCAATGTGATGCTTACTTCTAATATGTGGAAAGCAAAAGGATTAGTAAATGGTGCACTTGGTGTGGTTCGAGACATAATTTACCCAGAGAATGCAGCACCTTCGGAGTTACCACTCTGTGTTTTGGTTGAATTTAAACTGTATACAGGTTGTGGTTTCATATCAGGAACGAAAATTGTTCCAATACCAGTAATTAAGCACACTTGGGTGGATTATAATGGAGAAGCTAATTCGAGATGTCAAATACCGCTTGTGCTTGGTTTTGGAATTACAATACATAAGAGTCAAGGATTAACTTTGCCTAGCCTAGTGTTAGATATAGGACATAATGAGTTTGCCATCGGGCTTGCCTATGTTGGATTATCCCGTGTCAAGGGATATAAAGAACTTATGTTTAATTCTGCGTTTGATTTTGAAAGACTCAAATCTGTTAGAAAGTCTAAACGATTCAAAGAACGTATGATGGAAGAAGCGCGGCTTAGCCATTTAGCTAGAAATACTTGTGCTTGAAATTTTTTGTCAATATTTACAGCAAAAATAAAGCCATGATGCCATTATTCCTTGTTATTATATATATATTACAGATAATAGAAAGCAAAGAAAGAGCAATAGATTACCTATAATATAGATAAAGGTTCCTTTAGCTGAGTTTTCGTGGTCCCTTTGACCACGTTTTTCTCAATAACGGGAACTCAGAAATCAACGAAACTCGAGTGCCTGACTCAATATAGATATAGGTGCCTTCAGTCGAGTTTTCGTGGTCCCCTTGACCACGGTTTTTGACCACGCGTTAAATTCGCCAGCTAAGCGAATTATCAATAGTCCTACAAATACCTAACCATAACAATGAATATTTCCTAAGCATAAATACCCCTCGTATTTTATCCAAAACTTTCCAAAACTCGGTACACATGCCAAAATTACGGTTATTTGTGACGAACAAGTATTTTGAAAACTCCGTATATAGGCAAAAATCACGGTTATTCGTGACGGATAAATATTTATAAACTCCGTATATTGGCGAAAATAAAGTTATTTGTTACGGACAAGTTTTTAGAAACTCAGAGAACAGGCATAAATTACAGTTATTTGTGACGGACACATTTTTAGAGACTCCAACTATAGGCAAGAACTACGGTTATTTGTGACGGACATATTTTAAGAAATTCCGAATATAGGCAAAAATCACGGTTATTTGTGACGGACAGATATTTTAAAACTCCGCATATAGGCAAAAATTAC
>VNWX01003346.1:0-10438 GCA_009869905.1 Ceratophysella communis | reverse complement strand
AGAGAGTAGCAGACCCTCCTCCAAACTTACAACATAATCCGTCTGATGAGGACTCTCAGGGGATAGAAACAGAATGCTATCATTGATTGTGATTACGCCTTTTGTGTTTCGAATGCATCTGATAATCAGAAGTACTGTTTGGACCCAATTACGCGACCCGACTAGGAGTGGAGAGGGTGAAAAGGCCCTCGCCCTTCCATTTACATGGACACTTGTCTCACATGTACCAATTATTTGCTCCCGTCCCCAACCCCCATGTGTCCTCATTATGCGTCGACGACCGTAGAAGGTAGCCTTGATCCGCTGATGACTTCTGACGATCTACCTCTACGCTGCTCCCCTGCTGCTGCCACGAGACGAATCGAACAGAGAGACGGGAGAAAGTCGCCTACCTTTGTGACATGAGGAAGGGGAAAGCGAAAGGCGTAGTTAAAGGAGAATTCAAAGGCCAGATTGTTGCTGCTGAAGGACTAATTAAACTGGCTCTTTCCTGGGCCAGAACGAAGCAGGGCGCTTTGTGGAAGAGGAGAAAATTGCATCGTGGACACAAATCATATTAAATTGGTTACCTGACACCCTCCAGCGTGATTTGGGCACAGAAAGGCGAGAACAGGAGACGGGGAGGGAAAGGCAGCTGTCTCCATTCTACTACTGGCTCGGCTCGGTCTCGGTGCCGTTGCGAGGAACGAGCAAAAGAGCATTTCAGCCCCACGAAGGAACGATTGAAACCCGAGCCTTCTTTTCGCACTACAGTCCTCAACATCTCTTCACGAGGACTCATGTAATCTACTTTGTCTTCCCGTGCCCGTCCTCCATCCCACCACCACCACCGGCAACGGCCATTCAACAGCCAGTTCATTCTCCTTCTAAAGCCTCGTCCTAATCTCTCACAACAATATATTACGCCTTTCCGTTTTCAACAAAATCCCCTGTTCTCGCTTTGAATAACAGAGCAACTTCATCTGAAGCATAATGGTTCTGCTCGTTTTCAGCATTCTCAGCGTTTTTTGGGATCAGGTTTCCATGATATTCTTTCCTGAATCAAAAATATTTCTGGAGCCGCGAAACGTGGCGTCATAGACTAGAGTTCCTGTTCCAAAACTGCTTAAAATCTTGATCATAAGCACTGGCTATTATAGGAATAGAAGTTAGAAGAAATATTTCGTCTAGTTCTATGATTTTGGATCTCCTGCAAGTTCTAGAAAATTATTTCTTCTATGAATAAAATCTTAAAATGTAGACTCGTGAAAAACGTTGGTTCTTATAGAATGCTGATAAACATTATAAAAATTTGTAGAAAAGTGCTATCGCTCAATACAATGTTTAAATGTCTATCCTCATTTCTTTTTCAAAATTTACTGTCGCGAACGGAGTGCATTGCAATATTCCAGCTTGTATAGAGATCCTGGGAAGGATATGCTGCGGCTCGGCTGCCATACCGAAACCACCAACTGATACCTAAAATTATAATATCCACTTACTCACCAGGTCAGCTTCTTGAACTTCAAAATTTTAAAAATCAACTCATAAACATCAATAACAGGTTTCAAGAATCTTAGACTTTCACTAATCGCATACATACGATGTTAATAATTGAAACTAATGGTAATAACTCGGCTTCATATTGCGAATCTTCAAAATATACAACCAAGTTGTGTGCCTGTTTTGGGGCAAATCAAAAATGTGAGTTAACAGAGGCTAAATAACCTTTATTAAATCACAAAATTTGATTGCTGACCAGAAGCTAAACTCTCTGATAAACGGTGAGTTAGAAAATTTATGACGTTCCTTAAATTTAAAACCGTGACCGCGATTGTGCGTCTTTTTAATTGTTCAAGTAAGGGCGATTAAAATAGGTCAAAAGAGTACCAAGCAATGGGTTAAAGAAGCCCGTTTTCATTTCATGCTAGAATTTAGAGATTTGACTTCAGTTAAAATTGGGATAATTTGTGTGGTTAATGAGCCGTAACGATCTGCATTTTGACAGAAACAATAGGAAAGGGAGGAAAAGAAGTCGAATTTGAAGGATACACATGAACAGAGCAAAGATGAAGTCTCTGCGGGTCGAGTCTCGAGTCGCCGAGCTTTTGGAGCGGATTCGGGTAAATTGTGAGAAGAAATTCGATCCTCGGAGATAGATTGGGTGGATGGACCCGTTTCCAGCGACACGTCTTTCTCCTGCCCAGACCCAGCATTGGAAACTTGGAACCAACCAACACGTCCCCTCCTACCTTTCTTCCCAAGTCTCCGCCTTCTTCAGCCCGCATATTGCTTCTCGCCCTATTTGGCATGACACGACGACAACCCCATTTGAAGGATACACATGAACAGAGCAAAGATGAAGTCTCTACGGGTCGAGTCGCCGAGCTTTTGGAGCGGATTCGGGTAAATTGGGAGAAGAAATTGGATCCGCGGAGATGGATTGGGTGGATGGACCCGTTTCCAGCGACACGTCTTTCTCCTGCCCAGACCCAGCATTGGAAACTTGGAACCAACCAACACGTCCCCTTTTACCTTTCTTCCCAAGTCTCCGCCTTCTTCAGCCCGTATATTGCTTCTCGCCCTATTTGGCATGACACGACGACAACCCCATGAGCCAGGGACGGGCCTTTGCCCTGCCACTACTTCCGACCCTAGTCCCATCCGCCTATCTACCTTACTACGGCTACTTGTCATACTAATACGATTGCACGGATTCAGGCGGATTTGTCCTGTAGAAGTTGTATGTTACTCCTGGGGATCTGACAAACTCTTGAGTAACTCACTTATCTGGAGATGTAATATGAAGTCCTCATGATTTTTCTGATCCAGTCAACAAGTGGTCTCAGCTTCACACTTCATTTCTCATTGTTTCTTCGCTCGGCTTCCTAACCTGACACCAAGTCCCATACAAGCATCACTGCATCATCATTTAACTCTCGTTAGTTCTGCGAACTATTCGGATTTGAATAAATAGACTATCCAATTGTATTCTACAATAATTGTAATTTCGTGGTAGCGTAAAGCTTACATACCATTTCTAATCGATTACTGTATACGCCATAAAGTGTTTGAAGACGCACTGAGGAGTGAAAGTCAGCATGGATTCGTCTCCAGGTGATTCAGGAGAAAGCACAACGCCTGAGCTTCGTATTACTCGAGGCAGCAGTGGAAGCGGAGACAATATTTCGGGTGACTTGGGATCTCCACTTCCAGTGTCTCATTATGGGATTCTTGCTCATCACTCCCACTACCCGCACGTGAGCAACCTGTCCTACTCAAGAAATTCTTACGGCGGCCCAGCTTCATCCCCTGCTGGCTTTCACCTCAACAATCATTCCCAGGCTTCGAGCTTGAAATACGAGTCATCCCTCAGCCTTCTTCGAAGTGCAGAAAGTCCTGTTTCCAACAATCACCCACACGAATCCCAAAGAATGGATAACGATAAATTTGCTCTTACAAAGACACAGGTATGAATTTCGTTTGCAATTATGTTATTGTTTTAAACTGGTATACACGGCAAAAAATTCATAGACTATTGTTTGGACATATATTCTAAAGAGAATAAATGCATAAAAGCGAAGTAGCTAGAAATATTGTTTCACTTTATAGTACATTTTCACTCTTCATGACCCACGTTTTAAGTTCTGCTTAAATTGTTGGTTCGATCAGTTTAATAAGAAGCTTCAAATTTTTAAATGCGTTTGTAAGAAGAAGCATCGTAATTTGAAATCTAAACTAAAACAATGTTTACGTGATCCAAACAACACTGTGTTAATGGATTTAGGTGGAGTGTGTTTGCCAAGCTCTGTTGCAGAAGAAAAATTTGATTCGCCTGGATCACTTTCTCCGTTCGCTTCCCATGAGCTTCCATAATGGCTCTGAGGCAATTTTAAGAGCAAATATACATGTTTTGTTCCATCGTGAGGCATTTGCGGAGATGTATAAAGCCATCGAGTCATTTGATTTCTCTTCAGGGTAAAATATTTTAATTGTAGTTTCAATTCATGTGAACTCTTCAGAGTTAGAGAGTATCCCCTGGATTCACAAAATTTCATTTACCAGGTACCATCCCGAGCTCCAAAGGTTGTGGTACAGTGCTCACTACCGCGAGGCGGAAAAAATACGAGGCCGACCACTTGGAGCTGTTGACAAGTACAGACTCCGCAGGAAACACCCTTTGCCCCCAACGATTTGGGATGGAGAGATCACTGTCTATTGTTTCAAACAACGGTCTCGGGATGCACTCGTCCTTTCCTTCGATCGGAATCGCTATCCTACACCCACCGAAAAGAAGGACCTATCGCGAATCACAGGTCTCACTCTGACTCAGGTCAGTAGGAAAACCAACAAGCATTGAAAGCAAACAACCCATTCTAGTATTGTTCCTAATTGTTTACACTTTTTGAAAATATCCAGGTTAGCAACTGGTTTAAAAATAGACGACAGCGAGATCGGGAGCCGAAGTCCAGGTAAGTTGTATTTCGAAATTCTTATTGTCGAAACTCATATATTTAAAGGTTTAGAACAGTCAGATACTAAACCGTAACCGCGTGACAGGTCAATCGTGTCAGGAAGGGAATATTCGCAAAGCCAAGTTCGTTTCTGATTTAGAAACTCCTCGTTGCATATTGCATATATAACTATCTACATAAAATTGTATTTAAAATTTCAAATTCTTCCTTGTAAATTCAACCCAGATATATACGAGATTACCCCTTCAACCCTAGAAAAACGTGTTCTTAAAATTGTGTGAGATAACATTTAGAAGGCGAATCCTGAAAATCTGCCTTTGTTTAATAATTAGAATGCATTTACCCATGTTAACGAGCTAGCTGTGTGCTTTTGGGGTTTCGATTTCGAACTAAATTTGGTTTCTTATGTGGAGCAGTCAAGTACAAAAGTCAAGAATGATGTATGGAGTGACCACATTTTTGCCGCTTTGCCTTGTTCAACTTATGTTTTACCATTTACCCTTTTCGAGTGTATGCTGTGCCAGTTGAAATGCTAGGTGTTTGAAGTTTGAGACAGTGGAGCATTCAAAATAGCGGCTCCACACTTTGAGGAGTCCCTTAAACTTGGGACTTGGGGTTAGATGCGAGGGAGTGTGAGGGTCCAGCTTTGGTGATGCTGAGGGTCCTCGTCCTCATCGTGCTCATAATAGTATTCCAGAATCGTGTTTATTGCTGGTCCTCTGAACATCTGTGTTCCATATTCGGGGCAAGAGCTGGAAACGATGTGAGAATGATTAATGGGTGCCTTCACATCCCTTCCAAGGCTCTTGATTAACTGTTTAAGATTCCGCCGACTGATTTTGCTTGCCCTTCTTGTGGGACTCCGGTTCTCAGTTTTTCACACCAATTCCAAGAAGCTCTTCAGAAAATGATCAGGGACACAAATCCATGGTCCGTACTTTGTTTAAATCCGACTTCTTGTGAAATGCATTAGTGAATTTTGGATTAAATAGAATTTGACTGAACTGTTAGCGTCGAATTATTTTACAATTATACCAAAACCTAGCCATTGGGTAAGAGCAGACAGCTCATTTTTATTTTTAAATAAAACTTTTAAAACCAGTTTTAAAATGCATCAGTAAAAAAAACGAATTTTTGATAAAGGCCAAAGTTGACAACAATAGCTTGAGCTACCTTACGATTTGATAATCTGTAGAAAGTAAATTAAAATTATTTTTATGATCTGTTTTGTAAAAAATTCGCATCCTATGCTATCCTATGACGTTGCTAAAAAGAAATATTGCTTAGCGTAGGAATAACCAATAACGCGCATCAATTTACTTGACAAGACAAACAAGTGACGGTTTCGTACGAGGAATTAGGCTATCTCCAATGTCATTCATTAGAATAATATGAGACTTGAAATTAGAGATACTATCCTGCTCCGATTAATTGGAGATGAGAAAAGTTGTTTTTGTCTGGGTCTGGGGTCTGAGCTTGTTGCAATATTGCAAAGTGTCTCATCGATGAGCTAAGGTGAATTTGAGCTACTGTCTACTTTTGAGTCGAAGCATTTCTCAGGGAGACGGGGTTAAAGTTGAAAGCGCGTCCGATTTCACGTTAGCTCATCTTCAGTTATCAGCTTATTTTTATAGATTGAACGCCATTAATTATTGGCTACTACTGGTATTTCTTACTGACCCATTGAATAACTGCTTTTCAGGGATCTCAATGACGGGATGTCGGGTGTAGGTTTTGGACTGGGAAGTCCGATGATAAACTATGCTCATGGAAAGCCCGTTCAGCACGGTGACATCAAGCCCTACCACCTCTTGGCATCGAAACACTACAAGGAAGAGCTGGGCAGCGGGGGGTCTGCCGCTCATAACTTATCCCGCCCGCTTTCCTTGTCCACGAAAACTGATCCTGACGAAGCTGGCTACGGCTCCCTATGTGTTGGCACCGGCTCCCGAACTTCGAACATTCCAGTCAGCGCTCCTCATCCTCATCATCACCCACATCAGGAGTCCCACCACCACAGCCCCAATAATTCTGGACACAACTCTGGACCTATTCATGAATCTACAGATGGGTGGAAATTTCTTCCATCACTCCGGCACTTCCACTACCTACGACAACCCTTTGCCATTCCACTACACTCATCTAGTGAGCGTCTAACGGTTTTTCGGTAGGCTCCTTTCTGGGGTGGTCACATTCATTATTCATTAGCATATTCAACTACATATTAAAGGCAAACATACAAATTATTGCATCCTTAATTTCAACTTTCTACGCTTATTTCATGCAAGAATTTACTGATTAATGAATTTACGTAATAAGCTAAAATTCACTATGAAGCACTAGATTCAACAAGGTATTCAAGCAAGAGAGAATATGGTTTTCCCGAGTCATGAGATTCAATAGTGACTTTGTTTTTATCAAATATTGCTCGCGATTAGTAAGAGTTATTTATGCGATTTCATTTGAGCATGAGTAGACTACAAACAAGCATAGTAAGTAACTAAATACTCCAATTGGCTTGCGACGCGCCGATTCTATAAGTTAAGCAAATCTGATAACCGTCATTCATGGCAAAAAAATAAAGTCGTTCCGTTGATTGTAATAATTCAAAGAGCTATCCCAGTGCAATAATTGCATTGACCATCAGCCTGTAAAGTTCTGTTTTATTAGTCTTTATTCATGCTGTTTTTGAGTTCATTTCATTTGCAAATTTCATAGCCCCTTAATGTATTCGAGAGAAAATATGAAGAAAGTTGAGTGTGATGGAGTGAAAGTAACAGCCAGCGCCGAAAGTTCTAGATACTTGTACCAATATTTGGAGGCGTAGGCGTATCCATTCAGCTAGTACTGTAAAATACAAAAACTCTCTTGCTTCATTCATGTTAAAAATAATTAGCATAAGTTTTTAATTACATCTAACTTCATTTCATTGGAACTCATATTCCGGTTAGTCCTTTGCACGATTGTTAACTGTAGTTTCAACAAGCCAAAGCTATGTATTAACCGTAGTAATCCTATAGGAAAACTTTATCTTTACTGCCTGTAGTCATTTATTTATAAAGGTAAGCTTACATGTAATTCTACCAAATTAATTTAAAATGCTCACGTTGTACGAAAAACAATACACCGGCGGGTAAACAGGAGAACAATAATTAATTTATTTCTTTTGTTGAAATGTAAAAACTTATGATTAAAACAACCAAATTAGAATTACATGTATTGATTGTGCTACTTGTGTAATTTATTATAGAAAAGAATTAGCTACGTTACAGATACAGTGATATTAATAAATTTCAATGAAAACCTAGGAAAGTTCTACGATTTACATTCAGTCTACTACTAACTACATTGATATGGCTAGTCTAATATGTATCGAACATGTACTTAAAAATGATTTGAAATATCTATTTCAAACAATTGTATAGTAATGGAAGACGTTAAAGCAGTCGATGACCATTTGGAGTATTATTCACATGGCTGCGGATAATTAATTAGTTGGCGTCGCTTCACAAACTAAATGTACATTTTAACCTATCATTTTCATTTACACGATATTTAGACCTACCATTCCCATTCCCATCATGGCCGTACACGTATTCATTCATACATCAATAAACTGTACCACGCTAGCCATTTCTGCATTCTCTCTGCGTCTGTTTTCTCTGTATTTGACTAAACTTTTTATATTAGCATCGTGCAATGTTCATGCCCATAACCAAGCAGAGCGTTTACCGGAAAATTTTCAGCCATACTTATCTATACGTTTGTATTTACACAATCATTTCACGCAAATTTCTAAATGCATTCCAATTATTTGGATTTAAACTTGAACACTTAACTCTAAACAGGGTGAGCTTAAATATCAATCGTTATCGTTAAGCGGTTCTGAACTTCGGCTAAACCAACCCTAGGCGCGTTTTAGAATTTACATGACTCATTAATTATCTTTAGCTTGAATTTAGTTTAGACTTGATAAATCGTTTTAGCACCCTAAAGAGTTTCCTGAATTTTGCTTAATTCCGTGATGTTTATAAATTAACTAGGTAACCTATGGAAGTTTCCGTGCTTGGCTGTATCAGTAACATTCATACTATGGTAGCTTATGCTTGGCCATTTTGGCACTTCGCTTTCACTTGCTCTAGTTTCATTCCATGGTGTCATACTCAATTTTCTTCACTTTAAAATAACGATAGCCCGCATAACCAGAAACAGTCAAGAGAACAACAATGGCGAGTGTACTCCCAACTGCAATTGGAACCGTTTCATCTCTGCGACCAGCTTCCTTGGGGCAAACGAAATCTGAAAAAAAGAAAAAGCTATTGTTCATATAAGCTCTTGGCATACATGCGTTTAAATTTGAACCAAACAGAGCTTATACATATATTCCTTGCATCACGATTATCAAATACTGAGATCGAAAAGTCAGCTAGCAGAAAATTGGCTCATTTAAAACAAATACAATGCAAGAACATTCTACAGCATATTTGCATTATGATTCATAGCAAAATTCAATTTTTGCTAAACGTAGCGTGAGCACTAGCTGTTACCTATCAACTTATTTTGCCATTAAGACTTCAAATATATTGTATGATTCTGGAACAAACACAATGTATTGGAATATCCTTGTATATGTGCATTCAACATGCGATATGCCAAAACTAGCTACTTACAATCTCCATATCGACGACGCGTCATTGAAGCGAATGGTTGAATTCGAATTTCTCGCAGAGTTAGGGTAACCCTCCTTTGTTTCTTGACATCCAACAACTTGATCTCCTGTGTGATTCGACAGCTGTATGCTTGGCCTATCGGAGTTAGCCAGAGCGTAAATGAATCCGGAGAACCAATTTCTTGAACTCCTCCACCTATTCGGATTAGAGATTCAAGAATTCCATAAATAGCCCATTAAAAATACACTTGCGGCCAGAGTTTATTCTCAACCACACCATATATATTTTTTGCAATTTTACAAGTCTCTTCAATCCATACCTTCAATTTCGCCATTGAACACTTTCTCATCCGTGTTGTAGGTAAACAGTATCTTATCCACATACCAGGCATCACTAACGTGGGACTTAAGTTAAAAATTACCAATGAATGAGCCATTAATTCACAAGGTTAAACGTGGCGTTACAGGCTCTGCCTACAAAATAGCAAGCTTTAATTTCGAAATACCTTCTGGAAATGCCATGTGAGCTGAAAGCTAGCTCCCCATTTCAGAACTATTTGTGAGTCCATCCCATTGCCGCATTTGCCTTTCACTTCCGCATGTCTTGGAAGTTCAACGACGTATTTCTGAAAACCCATTTCAATAGGAATTAAAATTCGATTTTTAATGTATTGACAGAGTTTTATAATACCTACTCTGAAACTTTTAAACAAAGCACCAGTCAAACGATAGCATATACGTGTGCACAATACGAATAAAACAAGCTATTAATACTAAACCTGCCTTACGGCACCTTGGGACCAGAAAGTTGTTAGCATTTACTAGAGCATTGCATGTACAAGAGCATTGCATTTACTGGAGTATTGCATTTACAGGACTATTGCATTTATACCAGATTATTGCAATTAAATACTAGAGTATTGTATTCTACCACATTTACATCTTGGCCTTAATTGGAACTAGAAGCGGCTTTACATGTAGAGTTTAGTGCTTAAATATATCCAAAAGGGTTTGTATATAATACATATTGCAACAGTAGCATTGTTAAGCAAATGTGCTTCAAAGATTTTTAATCGCACACAAATATTGCTTTACATACCGATATTGCGCTTTTGTGAAATTTTAATTTTTTGCGTTTTCGTGTTTCAATTATACTTTTTATGACATGCTTCATCTTGAACTGCGTTTTATACAGATATTGCTTGGGGTTGCTTACAGGGGTATTACATTAATTGAGTATTGCATTTATACCAGATTATTGCATTAACTAGGGTACTGCATTTACAGGAGTATTGGATTTACTTGAGTATTGCAT
>VNWX01003345.1:0-10438 GCA_009869905.1 Ceratophysella communis | reverse complement strand
TTGCTTGCAAGAACTTGCAACGGAGCCGTCGGGATTTATTTCCATTATCCACTGACTAAAACACAGTTAGGCCTGGTAGCAATAGCAATAGCATGAAAAGTTTAGCTTTCATTTTCAATTAAGTTTTGTCCACAACTTCAAGAGTCAAAAGTAAGCATCAGTATTAGAGCATTCAGAATCGCCTTCTGATTCACTACAATAGCTATGATTCTGAAAACAGACGTGCGAAACCTACACCCAAATGTGCACTAAAATTCCGACAGTGCTTTACTAATTTTTACGATGCATCTAACCGACTGTCTCGCCAAAATTCCAAACCAAATCATTTGACCAAGGATTCCTGTTCTTTTCGAAACACTTTCCCGAATATTATACAGAAAAAGTTTTTGATGCTTCAAGCCGCCAATCTAAGATGTGAAATTGTTCAAGGAGAGTTATCAAAATAGAGTAGGTAATAATATTTAGCATTTGACGACACATTCTACAAGATGTCGTTTTTAAAACTTTTAAAACTTTAGTGTATTTAGGTATAAATAGCTACAATAATTAGTCTAACTTTCTATCAACGTATTGTTCTGCAAAAATTTAAACGTGGCCAGCTCGGGGAGATTAGGATAGTTCTTGCACAATATTTGTGATCTCGCTTAGCCCTTTGAACCCACAGCGTCATTCTTAACTTATAATTCACGTCAAAGTGAAAAATTATTTCTAGCAAACGCCACTAATTTTGGAGAGTTAGCAACTCATATGCATACGAACGTACTACACTAAGACCGAAAACTGCAATACTTGAGATTATTTGTGAGTATAGGTAGTTAGGCTGAAGATGTAGAGACCGATTACATGGATTTTAAAGAAGCAATCCTGCAAGTGCAAGTGCATCAACGTCTGCGAATGCAAAATGCAAACTTCTATCGAAGACGCCGACAATAAGACGGAAACAGCCCCAAGCCACTCTAATGGTCTTAGTTAGTTGGTGCAGTCTCTAAAGTTTCACAAACAATCTGAACCTGTAAATAATATGTATACATTTATTATTACAGAATCTGTGGAGTCCGAGCCGCGGAGTAGCAAGCTAGAGATGGGATGCGAGATGCAAAATGCGAACACCCAGGAAAATATTGCGGATTCCGAATCACCTCAATCTTCTCATCTCTTCTTCTCTGAGATAACCTGTGGGCTCATCAGATCTGCTCAACCCCATCTTTACCCCACTCACTCCACTCTATTCTTCGTGTTCATTCAGTGTCCTTTACTGGATTTGCACAACTCTTGTACTCGTCTACCGGCGTGCCATACTGTCTTCAGACCTTGAATAACTAGCATTATTACAACTGTTGACTCCTAAATTTCCCAGCTAAGCTCTAAAGTTAAGGAAAGCGCCAAGCACCGATAAATACAGATAATAAGCTGAACTTCCAGCAGCGACACCACAGCCTAACAAGACGCATCTATCTCCACTAGTCCTTCGAGTAGTCCTTGCTAATTCTCGTGTGTTTAGCGTCTGCGTTACCAAAAAAAATCAAATTTCCTCAAGATTAGTTTCAAACCAGCGGTTGAGAAAACTTTCACCCAACTTTGAAGTTCGACTACTAGCGTTGGTATACTACTAGCGTCAAGCGTTAACTTGTAAGTACTTTTCGATATAATATTTAAGCGTATTGAAGACAAGATATTCCTACTGGAGCTTTCAGTTTCCATCTTTATAAATGAAAATTCATCGAAGATGCTGTTTGTCGTTACGGGGCATGGCGTGTCGTGCGGCGTAAGAGGTCATGTACTTGGTATTGAGTTCTGCCCTTCACAAGGATTTTGCGAACACATTGAGGAAATCAGTGGTTTAATACTTATGTGATTACATGGTGGTTGTCATATAATTCTAACTTGGTAATAGGCTGTTTAAAACTATTAGAGAAATAATGTTCCTGTCCGCATTGATTTATCTCCAGTTACGCCTTACGCGCTGAAAATTTCGAGTCTTCAGCAGTGTAAGAAGGGAAACCCTCCATGGATTTTTACAGCCGGTTCAGCCGGTAACGGCTTTATATTTTCACTGCCTCAAAATTCAAAAGATTTTGGGAAAAAATTCCGCTCGTTAAATAGCCTGAAAAGCCACATTCTAGTAGTAATTGAGCGTCAAAGCAACTTGATGCCAATTGTGTATTGTGTAAAGGCAGAAAAGTTATGACAGATTTGAGTTCAAAATGATTGGACGTTGTCGGACCGGAGCAGAAAGGTCAGGATACGATGTGTTATTTTACAGGAAATTAGAATTACAAATTACAATACGACTCCAAGAACTAACCCAGCATGATTTTCATGTGCACCCATATGAACTCTCGACAAGACGCTTCTCACAGTTTATATTAATGATAGCCCGCAGGCCTTTTTAGACCTGATTGATTTTGCGGAGATATGCTTAGGCAGGTAGGTAGGACTTCCTCATAAAGAAAGTGATCCGGTGGTCGCTGCCAAGACCCCACGTCTGGTCTGGTAGCTTATTTATTACGGAGGGAAGGGGGCTTGCCGAACTGGATTCAACAACAATTGAATAGTAGAGGCAAAGCTGAAAATTTTTGCGATCTTTTCTGAACGAAAGTATTCTATTCAAGATGGCCTCTACTAGGCAGGGTTCGGACTGGTATTTAGACTAGACGGCGTCGATAAGTCTGCCCAGCCTGGAGTTTCCTCTACGCAAACAATCGAATTGACATAATTCCACTTTCATATTACTTTGCCGCCTTAGAACGGACATATGAGTCAGGTCAGAATTACAAGCTTTTCTGTTGCTTGGCGCTTTAGGATATTCGACATCAATTGTAAAAGGGGCCCGGATTTTCCAAACCTGATTTGCATTGAGAAAGGAGCAGTTTGGGTTATTAACTGTAAACCGAGTCCAAATCCTTGTTTATGAGCTTTTGCTCTGTTCTCAAGCGTCTACGTACAAGGATTCCCGTAAGCACTACCAACAACAACAGTCTATTGTTAATAAGGAGTGGGCATCATTTTTCGCGTTTACATCAGTGCAAATCTGACAGTGCGGTAGAGGCTCTGCTTAGACCTGTCTTGTGTTCTGAAGCCTAGTTGGCTGATTGTGTCTGATTGAGCATGAAATATGGGAGTAGTCGGTAGATGGGCCGTGGACGTTGTCTAAGCCCACAGATGATTTACAATGCCCAGGTAACGGTGAGCAGGGAAGATGAGGAAGAGACCTGCTTTCGCCTTTGCAGCTTAATTCAGACACCCCATCATCTCTTCCTCGTGACTGCCCACTGTCAGGTTTCGCCTACTTCTCTCTTAGCTCAGCACAAGTCATTAAACAGGTGGAAAACAGCATGCTTACAGGCTACAGGCTTTTTACAATAACAAGCGTCTTCATCTGCAGACTTATTAGACGTTCAAAGATTATTACCAAATCCAATAATATCAGAAGCAATCTTCCTATTCCATTCTCGAACCAGAAGCAAAGAGATGGAATATTTTAGGTAGGCAGTAGGCATTATTACAATAAGAAGCGATGTTTCAAGACAATGTCGGACTGGTCGCAGGAACTGAAGGTGCTTACTAACCTATGCATCGCTTCTATTTGGATTGTTTGAACTAGGTAAAAAATGGCTCGTATTGACAGCGGCCATGAGACGGTGACTTCTGAGGAAGAAGGCTCAATTACTCCGAAACACTCACCTGTGTCAATGAGCTTCTATGAAGATCCGGAGCGGGAAGCTGAGGACGCGGGTAGCGGACGAGAGCAGGACGCCTGTCACCAATGCCAGTTGTCTAGTCGAAGATACCCCATTACATGTGAGAAGGATTTGTATCGACTGCCCTCGTGCAAACACGAGAACAGTCCTCGGGGAAATCGGAGCTCAAGTGCGGTGACATATCGGGAACAGAACAATGCTCGACGCTACGGCGGTACGACCAGCATCAATACGGACGTCTACGCCGATCCGACCAAGCAGAATCCTCCCCGACTAACCGGAACACTGAATCCCGTGAGTCAGCAATTATTTCCATCACAGGCTTCTTTCTCGAAATCCTGTTGCTCACACACTTGTTTTTCTTGCTCAGGGAGCCAAGGCTATTATTCGTCCCATTGCCTTCAAGCCCACTGTTATTGGAACACGTCTCAATGCCCGTAAATGATTTCTTTTCTCTGTGATGTTTGCAATTGATGGGATTTAAGGAGTTCGAACACATGATTTTCTATACTGATTCTAAACAGCGACGTCGACGCCACAGCTGGAACGCTACGGCTCAGAAACACTTCTGCAAAGGAATTCAAACTCCCGATTTTGTGAGTCTGTTGAGCTGAGCAGTTTCAGTGCTGCGGGTAATCCAGGACGTGCACAGTCGACGCTGGACTCGCAACGCTTCGGTGGGTCACTTTGCAATGTTTTACCGTCGTCGAATCTCCACTTGAGAAGGAATGGTAAGCTTGGAATACGAAACGCCGAAAAAGCTCATTGATAAATGCGCTAACTTTCTCCACAGGCTCAGCCTCCACGTTGAATGGAGAAATTTGTGCCACAAATTCCGGGAAGTATGCAATCTCACCCCAAGACAAGTGGTCGAATGAAGTAAGCATCTATTTTTGAATGTGTAAATTCAACAACCGTGAAATTTGTTTTCCGAAAATTGTAGATGGGCTTCGACAAAAGACAGAATTTGGAGCCTGAAACTAAGCACCTTCAGGCCATGTATGACGTTCACCTGAAGGCCGCACAAAATAGAGCAGCTAAATTGGAACATGCCCTTGTGTCTCATTCCTGCAAACTGCAGCAAGAACGAAGGCAGCTTCGAACCGAGTTGGCTGAAGCACAACGAAACAGCCAACAAGCGGACAGACTGAACTCAGCTCTGCGCCAGGAGCTGGAGGGCCTGCATGCCCAGCTTGAGGATGTCGAGTGGGCCCTATGTCACCGCGCCGGAGAAATGGCTCTCGTGAAAGCACAGCTGAAAGATAGTCAGGTACCGTTGTTGCCGTCCAGCGCAGAAGTCCTGCGCGAGTTCTGTAATAATCGAATTCCATGTAAAATACAGGGGAATCAAGCGACCAGGAGTCATGAGCTGGTTCAACTTCGCAGTCACCTCAAGGATTTGGCCACTGAAGGGACATCTCTTCGTTTCAAAGTGGCCCAAGCTAACTTAAACATACAGTCCAAAGAGAGGGAGATTCTAGCTCTACGCCAAACGTTAGAACAAGCCGAGAAGACGCAGAAGGATGTTGTAGAAGAAAATTACATGCTTCAGCAAACACTTAAGGTTCAGATTTCCACAGTGTCACTCTCAATATCTTGGACCAATCCAATTGTGATTTGCCAATGATCCCGGAATAAATTGAATAATTCTTAAATGTCGAATATTGCAGGAAATGGAGCTGCGGCACACCATTGAGTCCTCCATGTGGGAAGTGGAGAAGGCCAAATGGGTCGAAGAACAAAAGCGGGTTCTACGATATCAAAAGGCTCTTCAGCACAACTACGTAGTGACATGTCAGAAAGCTCAAGCGCTAGCTTTACAAGTAGAGTCGCTAACAGGACTGAAGCCACAACAGTCTTGGAAAGAATCGTCCAGTTTCCAACAATTACTGTCGAGCAACACAAGTCAAGTTTGAAAACTATTAAATCCTAATAATGGTATGGCTACCTTAATAAATACAGATCTTTAAGATGAAGCACAGTTAGGCTTATTATTTACTAACTGTTGACTGTTGATGAGCATAAAAGGACACGATTCATGAAATGATTAATAATAAAGAACAAAAACAAGGATAAGAATGATCATGCAGCTCCAAAGAATGAACAGACACAAACATGTGAGTGCCAGAGATTTGTGGATTTTGAAAATCAAAAAACGGGAATATATTTTGTCAAAACTCAGTTAATCCAAAATTCCATATGCACGCATGGGAATTATACATAGGACTTGTACCGGTATTCAACTTTAGGATTAATACATATTTAGCACAAAAGCGGACTTTAAGCTTTAAAATAGTTAGGAAGGACAGCTTAACCTGGTATTGTCCGCCCACCTGGTAGAGTTCTGATTCTGAATTACGTATAAAAACCTCGTGGCTCTACTTACAACTACTTTTCTCTTTCTCGGAATTTGGTTCTGTTTCGTTGATTTTAGATTTTTTCACTTCAGCATCGGGCTCGTCATCGTCGCTGTTTGGTAGCGCATCTTCTGAAGCGTTCTGTAGATCCCCGAATTTTGTTTGGAATTTATTTTTGATATAGTACCAGTACGCACTCCGAATCGTATCATAATCTTCCGCAAGCATGTCGCATATCTATTTGCAATTTAGAACAGTCATTTTATTAGAAATATCGATGCAGCAGGACAAAAATTTCGTATAGACTTATTAGTTGCAGTAAAAGCGCCTAATCAGAAAAACGTACCTGAATGGCATGCTTGTAGACCTTGGCACCAGCGTTTTTGGCCAGCAACCGCTCTTCATAAATGTCCAGCAAGAAACTGAGCATCGGGACACTTCGAACTCCTTCATTGTATAACTCCGTGCAGAGTTGAAGTATTACGTCATGAGAACCCAGTATGACCTCGTTGGACAGATCGAAAACTCTGAATAATGAAAAACTCGGGTTAATTATTTCTTTCCCGTAGGCACACCGAATGCACTTATAATTTTTAAAAAATCACAAAAAAATAGCACGAACTAACCCCGCCAGGTAACTCCACGGACTCTCGTTGGACGGAGCTCTAAGAATTTGAGACCAGGTATATTGAATTTCTCGATTAACTAGTTCTGCAGTGATTTCGCAAGATTTCTGAATAACAAAGTAACGCTGATTCCAAGCAGAGTTATTTCGGACATCTTCTTGCAGCAAATATTCTACATAGGCCAGTTCCTGGGCGAAGACACTAAAAATAAAAATAAATAAAATTGCGTTATTCATTGAAGCAATCCGGTAGCTTCGCTGATTCAAGAATAGCATAATTGTAATTACTCGAAGGTTGTAAGGACCCACTGCCGATGTTGCCAGGCGTGATAGTTCTTCGCATCCTTTGACAGGAACTGAAGCGTCAACTCTAGCTCTTGCAAGGTGAGCTGAAGTCGGGCATCCTTACAGTCCAGAGTACTCTTTCCCGTCTCCTCGTCCACTCCGGCTGCCCAAGATATTAAAATTTTTCTATGATGCCACACTTGGTAGTTTTTCTGATTCTCTTCAATCAATTCCCGTGAAAAATCAAGCTCATCACTGAATTCCTTATTGGCTATCCCGTCCTTGGTCATCAAACAAGGTATGCCTAATGCTTGAAGCACTTCTCGCCTACACAATTAAGGACAAAGGCTCAATTAAGCTAAACAAGTCGTATCTTGTAGCTTGTAGCCAATCGAGTCAGGCAAAATTATGAACAAGAAAACGTCAGAAAGTCATTTGGTTTTAAAACTTGACGTACTCTGAAACTCATTAAATTACTCATTAACGCTAGAAATAATGCTTTGCTGTATTCGCTTTAAGTACCTGTACTGCCAAACGGTGTAGTTGGCCGCATTCAAGCTAATGGCATCTGTAGTGAGTCCAAGAACTCGATGGGATTTTTCTCCATTGTACATAACAGCTCGGAAATAATCATATACATCGAGAACTGTAAGAATGAGTAAAGATACAGTGTATTTAAATACATGAGCATAATCTGAATTACGACGTGAAATGTCCGGATGCTTACACTTGGGGGAGTAGTCGATGGCAATGACGTTGGCTGGTGTGGACATTTGTCGAATTGGACGGACGTCTTTCCAGTCGGGTCGATCCTTATAGAAAACGAAAAAATCATCCTGATCACCTTCTCCGTCCGACATCTTTAGTCCAAACTTCTGTAACCACGAAACGATCCACCAGCGTAGCTCTCAAAATGCAACCAACGAATGGTAAACCACCACGGAACTACTGGGAAATACTTGTTCAACAACACCGAAGCAATAATAAGTAGCTATGGTTGATGATGAGTGTCAATTGACAAGCCCAAATCAAAGAGGCATGACTGAGAGATCAGATTATAGCTTCCAGGAGGAAGTGAGTTGAATGTTCCGCCAGCAACTGCATTCGCTTCTGGGCACACACACACGACTGACTCCAAGCAACAAGCGGCTAAGTCCTCATCAAGCCATCCTACGCTCGCTGCTCTACGCTATTGTTTCGCTCGCGTCTCTTGCATATGGACGGACCCATCACACATCACATCTCCTCCGGCCCAGGCAGACTGCTATGCTGGAACGCGAGAATGGAGAAAGCCACGCTGAACAACTTTCCCTCTCTCAATGCTTTGAACCATAACCATTGTGAAACTATCTGTGTGCTTTCTCCACATAATCGCATGTACCTATCATTTTATTCTCGTAGCTGGTACAGGGTACAGCGAGGCTTCGGAAAATCACCAACAATCAAATAGCATGTTCCAATATGCACTTCTAGCTTTTCAGAAGAGAGTAAAAGTTTTTATCTTGTGAGTACTGTATGTTTGGTACACAAGATTCCATTCCATCAATAGACATCATAACATATCACATCTCCGATAGGGTTTCCTAAAAATTTGTTAATCGGAGTTTAGAATTTGAAGGTGCATTTTTGAGAGACGGAGAATGACCTTGATCGGGGTGATGCGGACGACATAGTTAGTCTATGCTAACCTTGAAGTGAAATACACCGTCAAATTATCCGTATTAATTAAATCATGCATTCCTGCGGCGCTACGTTCACAAGCATTAGCTCAAGACACGAGAGTAGCCAATAATTCAAGATCAGTTCGAGGATGACCTCGATCGTGAAAAGCTCAAGAGCAACTAATTCGTGACTGCACCGCCACCCAACAGTTGCTAACTCGATTTTTTTTCTCGTGCGTCTATAATTTTGTCCCTAAGTTCGACTGAAGCTTTTATTCAAGTCATACCAACGCAGCAGAGTACAATAATGTTCGTTCAGTGAACGATATGGCCTGATTTACAGGTTTGGTATTGCTAGGGTGGTAGAAACATTTTCGAATTTTATTTTGATTCAATACGTCTGTACTGACGTCTGTACAAACTGAAGGGTCACATAGTTCGTGTAAGTTTTTCTCATTTAAACTCAAGCATTATGGATCCCACACATGATGCTGCCCACTGCACAAGGACCATTTTTAAAATTCCTCCAAATTTGGTACCGTATTTTAAAAAAACGAAGAACCTACAGAAACTGTTTGAGCCTAAGACAATCTGCCGTCGCTTACGTCAAAGTGAAATCGCAGCAAACAAACAAAAGCGTAATGTTATCAAAATCCTCTACCTCCAGGCAGCCAATAATCTGGTGGAAAATTGATTTGGAAGAACATGATATGATAGCGAAACACAAAGAATTTTATATCAACTCTAAGTTTCAGATTGTGTGGCATTTCCCGTCAAGAATACCGAAGCAAGCCGTGAGACATCCTCACCGTTTGAAGCGTCCGAGGTTTCAGAAGTGGCCCCAATCCCGATACCGAGCAGCAGCGCTCAACCAGAATTTTCTTTTCCATCATTCGAACTCGGAAGGCAGCTGATTGAGCCAGGAATTGAGCCCTTGACTTTATACAAGGAAGGATACCCAGCCTTTCTTCAGCAACTGCCTGCTTCAAGAAAACGCTTCCCAGAATTATTCCAATCTTCATGCTCGACTCCAACGAAGCAGCAGGCAGAGAAAATTACTGCGTTCGAGACTAACACCCCAGGAAGACGAACCAGCAATGGTTTGGGGAAATGGCGTTCCGTGGTCACAAAGGAGTGTAGGGTGAATTTATACCGAATAAATTCGAAGAAATATGCTGATGTCAATCCGCGTCTTTCGAATATGAATTCATCTTCCAAGCCACTTGAGTTTGATGACCAGGTAAGGTTCTGATTGGTGTCTGATTAAGAACTAGAATTAGGATGCTCTGTGGTAACCTTAAGCTTATCTGCCTGCATTATGTATTTCCTCAGGTGAAACGACCAATGGCGACGGAGCCAGATTCCACTGGATCAGAAGCCGGATCTGACACTGACACCGAAGTGGTAGAAGAAGAAAGTACTGCATCTCCTATAGCAGAGCAGCAGAAGCCCTTCCTGGACGTTCCGCAGATAAAGATTTTTGTCAATGGTGTTTGGATTAACGCAAATTTGCGTGAATTTGATATTTAAATCTCTCAAAAATGTTGGTTGATTTACTGATGCTTAATAGTGAGCTAGTTCTTGATCCAGTCGCCATTTCTGGAATCATTTCCAAGAACTTGAACATTCATTTGATGAAATGAAGTATTAAAAGCGATAAACCCTCTTAATTTACATTTAGTCGTAGGGGTACTGATATAGCGTGCGGCCCGGGGGGCGCATACGATTTCGGGTACACAATAGCAACATTTTCTCGGGTCGCACACGATAACAAAAGATTCTCGGGTCTCACACGATAGCAGTTTGAAA
>VNWX01003344.1:0-10440 GCA_009869905.1 Ceratophysella communis | reverse complement strand
TTTTATTCAGGTTTAGGCTAAGTTCGTCACCACAAAAGTAGTCCCGAAATTTTATTTTCCAGTAAGTAATCTATTTTGATTTTCCACACAGTAATTTTGAATTATTTGCCATTCAGTAAATATATGCTGTTTGCCAGTCAGGAAATTTGCCATTCAGTAAGTAGCCCTTATTTTCAGGGCTTTGGGCTAAAAATAGCCCCAATTTTAACTGGCAAATCTTTATCACAGTATTAAGAAATCGCGATAGAAGTAGAACTTCTAATTCTAGAAGTTGCGACGCAGTGAAGGTTAAGCAAATGACGAAAATATATATTGAAATCAAGTAAATATATCGTCTGAGTAGTATTTAGCGTTATATAATTTGAGCTAGTAAGTTCCACCTTAGCATTAATCCTAATCGAGCGCTCCGACCCTCCTATGTACTGATATTTTCACATAAAAAGTAAATACGTGAAGAGATGATCCCTTTAGTGAGCGGTCATTTCGATCATATTTATTTTGCCAGCATAGCTCTAGAGCCTAACGCAAAACGAGGGCTGAAAAACCTCTCAAAAGCGATAAAATTGGCAGGATTCGGCTTTCTAATAGTCCAGGATCCGAAAATCTCGATCTAGAAAAGTCTATATTGCCAAGTTGGAGTTCTTAGATGTTAGAAGCTTCAAAGCACAGAGGAGGATTCCGCCGGAAGCGCCAATGAAAAAGCCTAATTTTCAATACTAACCTACCCACTGCTCCAGAGAATCGAAATATAAATTTATAGCAATCATGGGGTGAGTTAGGAACCCGTATAATAACTCTGCCTCTGCCCCTGGGCTTATCTCAAATTTGGGGGTTTTCGGTCCAGGAATCTTGATTAATTTTAGCTATATTTCGTAGCTCTTAAGATACTAAGCGGACTTTGTTGAAATCTTGGTGGACTACTAAGCTTACTTCTACCAATGCCAACTCATGTAGGTAGTTATATTATTTTTGCTTTCATGGGGGCGCTATGAAATCGGTTATTGATATCTGTCTGGTTCTGAGCTCAAAACAAGCTCAAGTAAAAAAAATTCGAGTGGAAAGCCATAATTAGCAGAACACAAGTAAAATCTACTTGAATCTGAATACAATGTAGAAATTCTTTTTCGGTCCAACATTTCTCAGCTTAAGCTTTTTAAACTAACTGTATTCTTCTTAAATTTACGAGTATTAAATACTACTCTCAGCAAAATCGATAAGCCCAAGCCCATTGTCAAACTCGAAGTCGAAGTTAAAAGTTCTAACCAGTTTTTTTCGATTGAAAGAAATGCAAACTTTTGCTTTATACTCTAAGGTCGTCTTAGTGCAAAGGGAAGCGTAGTAAAAGTTTTCGTTTCATGGAAAGATCTAGACGACGGTATAATACAAGTAAGTTGACATTTGGATTTGAAATTTACTTTGACACACCCGCTGAGACTTGAGACTTGCACATACTTCCATTACTAGGTTCAGATCAAACCGGAAAACGATGACGATGACACTTGAATGCCACTGGGAATTGAGAAGCAAAATATAAAATACTGATCGATAACACCCTACAGATATGAGTATATGCCAGAGTTAAGGGTTTTCATAATAAATAAATACTAAAGCCAAGAAAATCTCTTTAGAAATTCAGTATTTGTTGGAAGTTCTCCAATAACTCGGGATTGAGTGTGTTATATATTATTCAGAAGAATCTCAAAGATAAAAGTTTGTATAAAATATGACTGATTGGGTCTTAGCAGTTTCGCAAAAGCAATCTTCCTTCGGCATAGCTTGTTTTATCGCTTTGCAGATGAAACGAATTTTTTTTTTGAGTTTGCGATCCCAGTATATTTTCTTAAATAAAGCTAAACAAACTAGCAAAATCCGAAAGTCTAACAACACAAATGATAAGAGGACCACAGAGTGGAGATTTGGTTTAAATCCGGGTGGAGGGAGACTACAACGTACTCGAATAAGTTGCCCTTCCCTTGGTATTTGAAAAGACCGAAAGAGAAAGTTGTCTGCGGCTTTGGCTGGGTCGAGAGAAAGTCTGAGACTCTGTCAATCCCTTTTTCAACTTTGAGATCCATCCACTTCTAAAAACAGTTTACGCTTCGCCCGAGCCCGACTGATCCTTTAGTACTTTAGCTACCACGGAGGGATTTTGGTCGCATGACCTGGTGTCATGTATTTCAGTATTATTTATAAAATAATTTAAAAATACAGAGCCACTGAACCTTTCTGTATTCAATAAATTGCTGCCGATCAACGTATGTATAGATTGGTTGTAACTAGATAACCGTAAAGTTTATACGATTTAATTTCCTAATTATGAGCCCACGAAAACGCATTTTTAGATTTTGCAGTTGAAACACTGAAATACTGCAACAAATACGTAATAATTCAGCTAAAGGTTACAAATAATAGTAGATAATCGTACTGGAACAGAAGCAAAGGAATAAACAGATTGAAAAATCAATTTGAGAGATCTCCAGATGCTGCTCTAGTTTTACAACGAACCCTGTCAATCGTCTATCTGCATTCATGCGGGAGGTCATTTATTTTCATTTGGGTCAGTTGGCAGCTCATCTCCAGTACTTACAGTGCTCTGCTGCGGCTGCACTGTACGGGGTTGATAATATTGAACCAATTACGCTCTACGCTTGGATAAACCCATTCTTGTATCCAAGTCTCGGGGATTAGATTGAAGCTCCCTATGATTGAAAACAAAGCCAGGATTATCTGTAGGTGCACTATAATGGCTTAAAATAGTGTGCGTACACAAAATTACGGACAAGGCAATTCGACTATTTGCCCGAATGAAACTTCGACTTAGTACAGGTATACTTTATGAAACAATATGAACGGAACCATGCGGGTTGAGTTATGAGATCAAAGTAGAACGAGAAACTACTGTAAACTTAAGGATTGTAGCCAGTGCATCGTTATTGCTATTGTTATGGTACGGTAGAAATGTATTAGGAGATTTCGCTTCAGACGAGGGGCTGCCCAAAAACCTGGGGAGTCAGGTATTTTAGTTGGAATGTTAGCATCAATTTCTAGACCCATTTCTGGTTTCCTAAGATGTTCTGCTAAACTAGGTATTGTGGTTTGTATTCGTATTCCTGTTGGCTAAAGAAGGTAAAACTGAGTGGTAGCTATACTTTTAACACGTAAACAGGTATGGTATGAACAAAGTTTAGAATGCTTTACTCGTCTTTCATTCAAAATCAGTTGACTTTTCTTTGATGTGTCCAGAGATGGACGTTCTTTGACAAAGAATGTGATAACTTCACAAAGGACTTTTAGAAGAAACTGAAAGTTTATTTTCCTTTCATCCCTGTACCCTGAAGCAAACCTACGGACACTAACCCGCCTCTCTTGGGTATATTTCAAGTATATTATTTACAATAGACATTATTTGCTTTTTGAATAACTCTTCAACTTCTGGGCTTCAAACCAGAGGAGTCTTGTGTCCATGCTGAATGCATCTAGTAAAGAAACGAAATGCCGTCGCGTCGCGTCAGTAGCCTTTCACAATTCTATACAAATACGATCATAAGCTGAAATTACGTAGGTACCTAACTATTTTTCAAATAATTATTTTCTCTCCTTTTCTAAAGTTGATATTAGATATTAGATTGGTCGAATTTTTTTTTCCGACCGTTTATATTTGCATATTATTTCAATAGCAAAATAAGGTTGACGAATTGGAAGATTACGGTGCCTGAGCTATTCTCAGTTCTCAGCCGTCTGCTATGCAAAACTTTGGCATAGCAGACGGCTGCTTTGCTAGAATATATTTGCTACTCCTGCTTTTGCAGCGAAAGCAGGAGTAGCAAATATATTCTAGCTCGCAAGCAAGACCATAATGATGGACATATTTCATCCAGGAATTACCGTCATAATGTTTGTTTACAGTTATCTCTTACAAATAGCTACAATACGAGAAGCCATTATTTATGTAAAATTGTTGGAATATTTCATGTGGAATGTTGAATGTTTTATAATTTCATTCAAATTGAACTTTTTTTGAATTTTGAACTTTTCTAAATTATTAGTGAATTGTATTTTAAACACACGTATAACTAGTTAAACCTTGTTACAGTACGAATCTTCGTTCACGTGAACTGTGCTAGGTATGTATAATGCGTAATCTGAGAAGTGCCCAGTAAACTTTAGTCTAGCCTCTACTTGTTTTCGGAATTTCCTGTGTCGAGAACTTTTTTCGTTCCGCAAATTTGAACGAGTTGATGAGCCATTTCTAAAGTTTTTGTGTTTTTTTGTCGCTTTTCTACTACTTTTGACTTTTACTTTTTTAACGCTAGCTAGGAAGATACAGGGTACAAACCGAAGTGCCTACATGTAAAATGAATGAAATCAGCGCTTGTTCAAAGTTGCGTGACCTTATGGGCGGAACCCCAACGAATGGATTTAGTTAGTCTGAGCTAAGGACCCAGTTAGATCTCATTTCTCACGAAATCCATTACCATTTGTGGCTTCAAGGCACGGCTAAAAAGTTTCTTTAAAACTTTTACCTCGTCCAATTTGCTAGACTGAATTAAGTTCACTCGTGTTCCTGCTTAACTTGGAATTATAATTCGGTCTGTGCAGGTAAACATAAATATAAATTATTTTTACATGGACTTTGTTTGAACTCCATACATTCTTTGAAGTTCCTCAAAATGCGGATATGAATTCTAAAAATAGAAAGCCATTATTGTCCGGCTTTCTTTTGTGAATTCATATTATGAATTCTTATTATATAAGTGTACCTTGAATTTTTTAAAATTAAATTTTATGTAAAGTTTCTAGTGCTTCCGGCGGCCCACTATTAATTTAATATTGGAGTCAGAACATTTTTCTGACTTCCTTCGCAATCATATTTAGAGTTATAAAAAGTATTTATAGTCGATCGATTGAGCTCTCCTCAGCTGTTTATTGGTTATTTAAAGCATGTCTAAGAAGTAGCCGTACAAAAACTAAAAGTGGAACAGTAAATTGGCTATTCGTAACCAAGACCGCGCAGATACACTCATACAAAGCTCAAATCATCAGTTTTAGATTGTAAAATTTTCACTTGCCTAAGCAGTTCTGTACGGAAATAACAGGGTTCCTATTTTGTGGAATTTTCAAGGTGGTCCTTGCAGCAGTTTTTAATTTCCAAGCTTATCGTATTCTAAACTGTTTGCCTGTTTTCCAGACCCGGAAGCAACTAAAACCTGAGGTCCTACCTCTTAATGGTGAAATTGTTCTGTGGTTCAAGTACATTTCTCCTCCGAGTCTGAACATAATTGCGACCTGAACTCTGAACCATGGGATTGCTCAGGCTGGGTGACATCGTAAACTATTTTTCATCACGGAAATCACAAACGGGGGAGAGGTGCTGAGCTTTAGTTACGACATGACATGACAATCACTTTACGTCCCCGTTAAGAGTGATGGCGGCTAGAAAGAAGGCGGGCAGAGCAACGGTGGCAGAAAGACGGGATCCTTGTCAGCAGGAACAAATTCTTTGGACTTCAGTCGTCAACTCATATTTCCAGGCCAAGAACGGATATTAAATTTCATGTAAGGAATTTTCGGGCTTCTAAGAACTTCATGTCATCTCAGATCTTCAGTACCTACTCATCGTCTCATAAGGATGGCATATAACACGTGAAATAAGAGCCTCGTGCTCGGGTTTGAGTCATGAAACCAATTTATGTCATATAAAAATTCGTACTTAACTTCGAGTCCATTCCACTGATTGGTTGCAAAAGTAGGAATAAGATATTGAATATGCCTTTTTACTCGATAAAAAGTGTATGATATGAAATCCAAATGTCAAAATGATAGACGTCATTCGGATTCGACATTGAAGCTCAACCTTGAGCTGAAAGTTTGCACGATGATTCTGATAATTTTACGTGTAAAACGAATCTTGAAGTGACCCAGGGGTTTCGACCCTGCCAGACTACAAATCTGCTACAATTACAGTGATTTAGACTTGAAGCGAGTGTCCAAAACAGCAATAAAATTAGATACCTAAATACCCAATGGACTCGTGAACTGGAAGTCATTACTTGTTAACAAAGTAATTTGTATATAAACCATTGGCAATTTTTGCCACGCTATTTGATTAGATAACGATATTTTTAAATTTTTCTTAAATAGTATAATTTCGTTGACTTCGTATTGCAGATTAGCAAATTTTATTAGAAGATATTTTATGCATTATCTGGTGTTTACAGATTCCAACTCAATTTATAATAGGAAAAATTATGTGGGCAGACGTTTGAGCTGAGCCCGTCACTGTAAAATGAATTAAAGTTTCTAAACCCGTAGCGCACTACTATTGTGTAAAATTAGATTCATTCAGGTTCAGGTTCAAAATCTGGCTAAATAAACAAAACTGCGTTGATGTAAGAGTTATTCAGCCTTCCTTTGAGCTCCGTGAAGAAAAGACTGTAAGGAAAAGCTGTGGCTGACTTGTTGTGCCCTCCAGACCCCAGCTTTCTCCATTGAGCTTTCATCGTGGAAATAAGGCTTCTCTGAGCAGCGTGGGCCTTGTACAAATAGACCGAGAGACTCCGAAAAAGCGAGAAACTCTGTGGCTCTTTCTCCAGCACTCTTTTCAATTGAAATTGAAACTCAAGAGCTTCTTCTTGTTTAGTCACAGTCTTAGCTCCCGGGTCATCACTCAGGATCAAAACTCGGCTCCCATCTCACAACTTCAACCCTGTCTCTCACTTCTAATTCTCAAACGCCTCACTCAATCACGTTCACGACCACAAAATTGCTCGTGTTTAGACATAGTAGAAGTTTTACGCAAGGCTTTCCATCAAACACTTACCTGTACGCATTCTTCGTGGAAAGTGGCCCGAGGAAAGCATCTCAGAGTTTAAAACAATAGACTATTGACGTCATCATTTTGCAACGGAATTTAAAGGTAAAGTACCAAATACCTTTTTTTAGCGTATTCATATCGGTAGTTCAGGACATTAGGACTGCTGTATCATAAGTCTGAATGTTCTTGAAATTTTCTAAAAACCAATTGTTAATTGCGCCATTAATTTAAAAAAAAAAGAACAAAAGCGTAACCAAAACTTTATTTATAATATTGCTTGGATTCTTACGGTTTCCAAAAACCAATTTCAAAACAAACGCTTTTCAAAATAAAGCTAGAGCCAAGATGTAAACAAACGCTAAAGAAAACAGCTCCATGTAAGGTGCTATTAAAAGCAGATATATCTTTTGGTGCATATTTTACGCGGTTTAATTGTGGTTCATATTTACATCCAATTTTGCATAGCGGTACACTCGGATGGGTTTTTGCTTGCATTTTAAACCCCCAACCCTAAAGAAATAACACACGACCGGTCAATCCAAGGAAAACGTTAGTGGCTACGAACTTTGAGTTCATTTCGGCCTTTCCCGAACGCGGAAGTAATGTGTCTGGATATTCGATATGTCTCTGAAGACATAAACTTGTTACATATAATTGTAACGAGTCAAGACAGTAAAGCGGAACAACTGGGCTATGGACTGCGTGACGCCGTCGGTTAGCCAAGACTTCTCATATTACCCTTTCTTTTCCACGTCCTTTTGTTAACGGCTCGAGAACTCCGAAGAGCCGGGAAAAGATCCGGGTGGCCTAGTTTCCTTATAATATCCTATCTTCTATCGTCTCTAATCTCTAATTGGAAATACTAAACTTCTTATTGTCATGCTACGCTACGTGATCTGATACGTAAAAAATTAACACGCCTAGTCTGAACTGAGAGCTCCTTTCAGCCTGGAACTCGGATTCAACATTTAACCCAGTTTCTGTAATTGCGTGCGTGCTTATCTGGCCATTCTGGATTCGGGTTGAGTGACATGGAGATGATAAGCAGGATTTCAGACATTGATATCGTTATAGAGAAAGGCCCGTCAACGACCCTGAACGACTCAGGAACTCTCCTTTTTCAAGCCATTCGCATTACTCAAAATTTTAAGAAAGATACTGAATGCGTCAAATTACCCGTGACAAGTTGTCCGCTAACGAATAATTTTTTCTTAAACTCGAAATAAAGTTTCTTGAAATTGTGTCACGCAAGTCCCTAGGAAATACGTGTAAATAAGTTATCAAACACATGCAAAGTGTTATTCAAATCAAATCCCAGGACTTGCTACAACTTTTAGATTAGGTGAAAGGCTCCTTAGTTAAAGTTCGAATATGCATTAGGGAAAGAGCTTCGAAAACACGGGCAAAGATTTGTTTGAGAAATCCGTGACTACAATGTAAGGGTTCACTTCACTTAAGAAACTGTCGTAAGTTTTCTGAGATAACCAATTAAAAAGTTTATAACTATGCAAGCTTAAGTTCGGATGACAAAGTTTCCGTTGTTTAATTTAATCAATTAGTCCTATTGCGTTTTACATTAACCTGGAATACGGAGAGCATACGGCATCTTAAAACCAATTTCTTAGAAAAAAGGTTTGAATTTGATATACAAATACTTACGTTGTTTCAAAATAGTAAAGACCGGTATTTTTTCGATACGGCGATTTGTCAGATATGGTTCAAAGTCAAGCTGTCCAATCCAAGTATTTCAATTGGCAAAGCTGTGAATAAAATTTGAGTTAAGGAAAATTCGTGCAAAGAATCTAATATTATAGAATTGTGTTTTAAAAATTTTTATTCTGACGGTTTGATAAGCCAGTGTATTACATAATGTTCTCTTTCAAAGTTTAAGAAAGCAAAGTCTCTAAAGTAGCTGCGCAAATTTATCGACAAAGATAAGTAACTGCATAGATCAATACCAAGAACGAAGAATGGCCAAATTAGCATTATTACGAATCCACAGATTCCGGATCTGCTTATATTTCAAAAACGAATATCCTGAACAGTTTCGCTGCACAACCCGCCTGGTGATCATGGATGTTTTGCAAACGTCAACTAAGGAGCAAGCGAGCACTTGAATTCACAAAAGCGTCAACTGCTGATTCGTTCTGTGCGTAATAAACCATTTTGAAATGGAATACTTAGCAGACTTCATCGTCAGCGTGTGTATTAAAAGTTTCATTAGGCCTCCGCTCTTTTTGTGGTCAATTTTTTAAGAAGTTTACTTCCTATTTCAGTGGAAAATAAATGGTTCTGGTTAGGAGCAACGGACTACCGTTCCGAGACGGAATACTACTGGTTTCCATCTGGGGACAAACTCACTTACGAAAATTGGACTTCTGACAGTGAACTTAAATACAGACCCGATTACAATTGCGCAATTATGGATGCCCTTACACGGGGAGCTTGGTTCGTTCAATACTGCCATTTTTCCGAAGCTGATGCCTATTGGTACCCCAGACCACTTCGTCAACTAGCAAATACAAATAAATTGTAACCTAAAATTAATTCTTAAATGACACGAGCGTAGCAGCTACCTGATCGTGACTTTTTTTTTCAGCTTTGAGCATACTTTGAAAGTGAACCTTATTTCAGGCATAATTCTTTATTTTAAGGCAAAGTTAGTGTCGCACAAAAATCTAATGATTTATTGAGTCATTGTTTGAAATTTAAATATATACTTTTCTATAAAGAAAGCATGCATTTCGTTCATAGACAGTAAGTCCACGTAATATTACATCTTAAATTCAACTTACCATCAGGCAACGCATTAATTATAGTTAAATTGTCAAGTACGAAAACATCACACTTAAAAATTCACAAAGAATTAAAACGTCAAAACAATAAACACAAACGGAAAAGGCTGTTCAACTCTGGAATTTGTCCCCATCTGCAAAACTACTCTCAGTTTGCATGTACGTCATACTGAAATATTCCATTGTTATGGGCCATTAGAGCTTCTCTAACGCTTTTGCCTGACATGTCTTATACATTGCATATTCAGAGAAATGAACGCTATTCCACAAATGTATTTTTTGAGCCGCTCGCTTGCTAGCTCCAGCTCTGGCCATACATAGACTATGAAATATGAAGGTAAAGAACCCTAGAAATGTAAAATAGTGAATGAGAAATGATAATGGAAACCGCGCACTTTCGTTTACTCTCAAAACTGTCGTTCAAACTACTTTCACTTCACTCACTTTCTTATACTTTTTGGGTTCAAGGGCAGAAATTGGGTCTTCCTGAATCGAAAAATATTGATAAAGGTACAGCACTGAACTTTTAGCACAGTAAGCGACATATTGAATCTGGAACGTGACCCTTAACGTATTAAGAACTTACCTTTGCAAAATTATGCGACGACCAGATACATGGAAAATTCCTAAGGCAATAAATAGATTTTACTTCAAAGCAAGACGAGTTTCTCATAACATTATAGCAAATGACTTTATCTCAGAAATAAGCCATCTTTCATTGAGTCTCTTGAGCAGGGGCGCTGCTACGGTGGTAGCGGGTGGTCCGTAAAACCAGGGCCGGGCCCCGAAGGGGCCGGGCCAGCCCGCAGTAGAACAAAAATTTTTAAATAT
>VNWX01003343.1:0-10441 GCA_009869905.1 Ceratophysella communis | reverse complement strand
TACGATGCTCTGTAATCAGTTTATATTTTGCTGAATGGGAAACACACAATAGGGTTGGATTTACGAGATATTCAATCACGCAGAATGTTGAATAGATTTGAATGGTTCTGGGTTTCTTCATCCTAAAAATTAATTCGTTTTGCTATCCAGCTTTCATTTCTTATGATGGAAATCATGAGTGGCGTAAGTTCTGCCCACTCGCGAGCACGAAAATGCTGCATAAACGAGCCAATGCCTTTAAGGCATCACACTCCTTTACGAGACCCTGCTTTCACATCTGGGATTTTAAAGATGAGGATGACGTGCTAATAGGTTATGAAATAAGAAATATATGGCACAAGGCACAATGCATTCCAAAAATTGAATTTTAAATGAGTTTACCAGCTCAAAGCTGAATGGAGATCTATTATCGCTCAAAATTCTATTATTAATCGCATTTACAACTCTCTGCCATTGTCTGACGTTTAATCAGATCGGCGTTCTTCTACGCTATATTAAAAATAAAATCCGATAGAAAAAATAGCTTCAAAACTACTTCAGTCATTTTAAGGCTAAAAGTTGTGCACTTCTTATTATGAATTTTTTAAAAGTATAAGAACCTTTAACGACCGTACTACACAAAACCGAAAACCAATACAGGCCCTGCATATAGGCATGCAAAGTCTTTTTCAGTAATAAGTACTCTGAAGTTAAGCCGACATTTTTGCCTGCTTTGAAATAGTTAAGCTTCTACGATGCACTTTTGAAGAGGAATTCAATAATGAATTCCAAGATTTGGGCAGTAGACTTGCACGAATTCCTAGCGTACCAGAAATTTCTGAGAAATTCCGCAAGTCATTGTCCCCAGTTGTAACTGTCTCAGCCTGTCAACAACATTGGAGAAAATAAAAGATATTGCAGAGGCGTGAGACCGAGGCCGAGTCACGGTATTCTCTTTGCTTTCTCCGAATAGTGCCGTGCACAAGCAAGCCCTCATTTGAGTGCCACAATGTGAACTCCTGTGCCATTAGGCGCGTGGGAGAAAGTCCAGGTGATTGACAGCGCTGAACTGAATACTGTGAGCCTAACCTCTGTCTTCCGTATGTTTCTAGATGATGAGTTTGGAGAAAGAACTGTGTCTGTTCTGCTGGACGAAAAGGAGTCGGAGCTCGTTTTTATTGACCATCCTTTCAGCGAAATGTCTGTAAGTACCCCATTCACTTCCAAGTTTATTGTCATGCCTAAAGAAAATACCCTGACTGAGTCAGCGTCCTTGCTTTAATGCCAGAAAACTCATTTGTAACCCTTATTCCGTCGTTGAACCTGGGCAAATATTTGCATATTCACGACAATGGAGCTCTGTGGACTTAGCCTGGGTCACTGTTACGACTCTGTGTCAATTCGCTGTTCTTTCACCGGAAGAGAACCATTCTCTAGAGATTGGTGAAAGAGCCAACCATTTTATTAAATTAGGGCGAATTTCAACCATAAAACCTAACTTCAATTTTTATCTGTTCGGAGAAATTAGAGTTACCCGTTCTCTTCGCAGAAATGCATTAAAGGGCTGCCGCATACCAGAGGATGAAACTATTCATTAATTAATAATATCTGAGCCTGTTCTGGTTTCTCATCTTTTCTGCTTCGTTAGGTCGGCCTGCGGTAGACTCGAATTTCATGAATGATGAGTTCAGAGATATCTCTATACATTTGGGCGAAGGCGGGTCGGAGATGATGAGTTTCTTCTGCGTGTATACTCGATAGTCATTCATTAGTCATTATGCTATGATCTCCGTGGAATAACTCAACACGGACTGGATACATTTGTAAGGGCTCAGAAAATCTATTAACCTGAAAAGCAGAATACAATTACTGAATACCGTGAGCTAAGAATGTGAGGCCTATGTAGAAGGTGTAATGCTAATTTGCTGCACGCGTACGCCTACCTCAGGCCTTGAACGAATTTGATAAGCAAGATCCAGAGTTCCCATTTCCAGTTCCAGGTACATGCTCCCGCTCCCGTTTCTAATCAATGAAGGAACGATAGTAAGTACCGAAATTCGCGAAGCGTATGAATCAGTCTTTTCACTTCAAGCCCGGAATACATCCCTGAATTGCATTGCACATTTGCCCGGTTTTTCGTAATTAAGAGTGACAAATGGTCTAGAAACGAGAGCGTTTCCATGTATGGGTAATTTGGTGAATGTAGTTTGTTTGGAATCCAGGTTGCTCGCTCAGGTTTTGAGATAGTATTAATTGATACCCTTGTTTAATTCACTACTGGAATAATTCATTTTGATATATTACATCTATATATTTATGTAGCTTTGTATTCTCAGAACCCAGCAAGACTGTGACTCTGTCTGACCTTATCGGAATGGCAGGTGCGCGAAATAGAACAGAAAAATGCGGTCAAAGTCCACTCACTGTCTGTTGCTGAGCGAGAAGCAGAATAGAAGAGACCTGGAAATGTCTCTCATTTAGTCTTCTGGTTCATTAATTGTAACTTGAATTGGAAGTGACATCTGAACAAGGCTAATAGGTCCATTGCAGCACTCACATTTTTTCCTGCCTGTCCTGTCATCATAAAAAGTTTACTGACAGTAAATGCTGCTTCCTGCACTTCAGTTTCAGTCCTATTGCCATACCTCCAGCCTCATGTTCATGTCTCCCGAGTTACGAGCTAGGGCTTTCCTTTACGAGGTTTTCCTATTTACTACCTTATGGGAGTGTTGGATCATGAAAAGAACTTTCTCGTCCCTGCTTTCACCATGGAGAGAGACCGTTAATGGTTTCTCTTACAATTCAAACCACTGTCGTTCAAGATAGAGATTTCAGCCCAACAAGGGTTGGAAACGTGTTAAGAATTTTAAAAAAATCCATTTAATCCGTGCCAGGTAAACCCGTAACCAGTACCTAGCTTCTGAAATCTTCAACCCTGCAACATCCTGGAGGTAGTCGCTCTTGCAATGCATTTACCTAATACAGTTTTGCATGAGTGCAACTTGCCTCCTTACTATTTTAGTTCCCATCAACTGGATTTTAACTAGCATGCGCCACAGATTACAATATAGAACCCGAGAAAGTTGTCTGGTTCCTCAGAATTGCAAATACTGAACGGCACCTTAGATGCATATTCATGTAAACCTTTCAAAACTGGGCTGTATAGGCTTTAAACTGAAATATGATACTATTCTGTGCTTATTTTTTTTAAGTATGGTGTAAAGTTATATAACCTTCATGTGAAATTTTACAGGAGTAATTTTCTTTAGTGATGGATTGGATGAATTTATTGCACCAAGGTGAGGCGTAAAATTGATCGGGCGAATACTTGGCACTTTAGGCGCTTATCGTTTACTAAGGTTTTCTGGTTCATTCAAATATTGCATGCAATTTTTCGATGCAGTTTTTACCTACCAATAAAAAACTGTATAAATTCGATTTATTGGCATTTGCGTAGCGCATATTGGACATTTCAAAAAAATTTCCGTGTCCGTCCGTCTGTGCGTTCCTGTTCGCAAAATTACGGAGTGGGAGAGGTCGGATTGATTTTTTTCTATAATAGAATAAGAAATATTGAACAGTTTTAGCGACATATTTATTGAAATTAACTGCGCGATAAGATGACAAATAGTTATGTACAATCGCTGCATGAAAGGTAAAATTAAAAATACCGAACACGATTTTCCGGCAAAAACAAGTCTAATTATAATTTAAACACGGTTACACCAAATTTTCTAATTCATTAAGTCGCTGTAGTCTTCTACAACTACAAATTATTGTGACGCTCCCAAGATTCTACCTTATGGTGATCCGTAAACTCGTAAATCATTAACTTGCTTTCCAGTGTTGTTAAATTTCTTCCTTTCCAAACCCAGTCATATCATGATTTCCTAGCTGTCGTTCCAGTAAGAAATTTCCTGAATTTCCCAGCCCCAAATTAGTCAAGAATTCTTCCATTTGGTCATAATGCTTTGGCCGTTGCTTAGTCGACGGTGAAGGGTAATCCCGTGGACATCCTCTAATGAATATGGACTCTAGCTTGGGCAAATGGATATCATGGGTGACGTAAACTGTGAAGTAGTGCATGGCACTGTGAGCTGCTCTCATAGGTAAAGTCTAATTCCACACCAACTTTCTTGACTTTGCGCGTAAAACGATACAAGTTCTCAACGATGTCATCAGTAATTGTACAGCGAAAGAGAAAAATTGTTTCAAGCTCGGGTAGAAAACCTCTGTCAGTCCGCTCAAGGTTTGCAAAAGACAGAGATAATTTTTTCAAAGTATACGGAAGCAGAGAAATATCAATCACATCGAAATCACGATTGCAATTCAGGATGAGTGTTTTTAAGACCCGTGAACTTACTGATGTGCTGGCTAGTAACATTGTTTTTATAAAATAGTCTCGATAATGATGGTGCATTTAAGTTCAGGTATGTCAAACCAGAAGGAAGTTCTGCCAAGTTAGCATATCCAAAGTTAATCGTCAACTTTTTTAGGTTAAATACGTCGGGATCCTTTGCAGCTGCCCCAATCGTTTCAGTATTTCCAGTATTAATAATGAGCTCACCAAAGTCGTGATTGATAACTAGCTGAATAGAGCCCATGAATTCAATTCTTAGATTAGTTTTTAACTCAAAAATGGATTTCGCATCAACCACATTACTGGAACTGGGGTTCTTCTTGAAGAAGAGAATTTTGTTCATAATTTCTTTAATTTCCAGCGTTGGAAAGCTGTCGAGAACAAGTTCGAATTCGCTCAATTTCGGAAGTGTTAGCTTGGCATCGGTTGTGTTTGGAAAAGGGCCGAGCAACTCAACTTTGTTTAATTTGATAGACTCGAGGTTAATTCAAGGTTTCAAGAAGTCGATGAGCGTATTTACATCCAAATTTTCAAAGTTATTCAAGTGAAATCCAATCAGCTTTCTTTTGGCCTCTTCATTTAAGCTTCTGAACGTTACAAAGGTAGACTGATTTCCTTGCCACAATTGTAGGGTTCGTGGATCTGTAGACCGAAGTAATTCCAGTGCTTTGTCGAGTTTTGCTTCCAGACGCTGAATTTGATTCAAGGTTTCGGATGGCTAGGGTGTTGTTCGGAAAGATTTATTGCAAAAGTTAATTTATTGTTTACATAAAACTGCTTAGAAAAATGACTTTGAAATGCTTTGCATCTAACCGAAAAGCTTACCAAAGAGTTGCTGCACTTCCCTGCCTCTACCAGTTCAACATTCGAATCTGGATACGCGTTACTCAAGGAAAGGGAGTTTAAAATACAGAATAATAAAATCAAACCGCGACCAAAATTGTAGCTTGGCAACATTTTTGAAAAGGTGGAGTTGGAACTAATATTATACGAAAATTAAGGACCCTGACTCTGACAATAATACAAATATGTAGAGCTGTCTGTTTCTTTTGGTGCACAATGCACAACGCTACTGCTTCAAGCCGCGTTATTTCTCAATAATATGAAAGAGAGTCGGTAAACACAAGATATCAGTGCAGTGACCAGCATGGACGTTTTATCATGTGTATAAGGTCAAGGTGCAAAAAGTTTATCAATGTTATTATATGGAAGGTTAATTTTCTTTAATTTCCATGTATGCATGAAGCTTGATAAATTAAATTTAAGAAAAAATTGTTACGAATTTGGACTTGAGACTCTGTTTTCAGTCATGGGTCATGTGCATGAGTCATGACCATGAATGTTGGATCACAACTTCAAGTGTACAGAAAAGACGCAGAATCATTAGCCTCTTGTGCTGCCTGGTTTATCAGTCTGCGTCTGCATTAGGTTTGAAAATAAAGAAAGTCTTTCAAACATTCGTTATTCATTAAACCGCCTCCATAAACAGTAGTTTTGCCCGCCAGAAAAATATGTATTAGATTAGAAATAGAAATAACAGGAAACAGGACTGATATTCTACATCTTGACAATTTCAAATAATTATGTCTTGATAAATTTTTTTAAAACAAATATAACGTAAATGAGCAATCTAATCTGCTTGCTTGTTGCCAATTTGTTTTTTTTATTGTGCTAGTAATTGTAAAGAAGAAATACCAATAAAATTACATGAAAACCAAATTTTTTGTTGTTTTATCTAATTAAGTAATATATTCGTTTGTATAATCAATTTGCTTAACTAATTTAATGTAACATCTACTGGATCGATATTACCATTTACAATCTAATTTTCATTATAGTGTTTCCATGTATATATTTTATACCAATCCGAGTAGTCGTACTTAATTCTCATTTTTTCATTCGCTGTCAAATTCTTGCCTTTCCAAACCGAAGCATTTTCATTCGTTACCACTTTCTCTAGCTGAAAGTTTTCTGAGTCCCCCAGGCCCAAATTTGTAAGAAACTCTTCAACTTCGTCATAGGCTTCTGGTTTGAAATCCGCCAGAAATTTCCTTCTGCAAGAAGTGATTGAAATGGTAGTCAAGCGTTTTAAGTCATTAGCACGGCTGTACGAGGACGGGGGCTTCACTAAGTCCAGAAGAAGTCTGTGACACTGAGTAATGCTAATTCGATCCGTATCAAACATGACTGCAACTTTCTCTAAATTGTAGCAGGATTCCTTGATAGTTTCAATTACAGAGTTGTCCATTTGACAGCCATCCAACAGTAGCGAAGCCAAATTAGGAAGGCTGGTGCTGCTAGTCATGTTGATGAGCATGCTGCGTAAAGATATTCTTTCCAGACCATACGGAAGCTCTGAAAAATCAAGTAGCGCTGCGTAGTTTCGGATGGACATGAGGCTGGCGGAGTTGTCAATATGCAGGCTTCTGAGGTGTCTGGTTTTGTTCAGAACTTCCATGTACTCGGTCGTTGGTCGAAATTTCCCTAGACTGACATATTTTAAATTTAAATACGTTAAATCAGCAGGAATATCGGAGACATCCAAATCTCCACCACTGACCGTCAACTTCTTCAGACTGAATACATTCGGATTGATGCCTTGCAGGACTGCGTCATTTTTCGGAGCTATATCCAAAACCATTTCACCAAAATCATGGTCAATTGAAAAGAGCTTGTGTCCAATGATTTGAATTTTAAAATCCGTCTTCCAGCTGGAAATCTTTTCAAGCGAAAGTTCTTCGTCGTTTGAATTCTTTTGGACAAATATGATGGCAAGTGGTAGAACAGTTCCTCTTGCAATGGCTGGATACCTGTCTAACTGAAGTTCAAACTCATGAAGTTTGGGGAAGGTCAATCTTCCAGCGCTAGTGTTAGGGAAGGTACCAATGAGTTCCACGTGATTCAGTTTGATTGATTCAAGATTCGAACATGGCCTCAATTCTTCGATTAAAAGGGAAATATTTAAGTTTTCAGTATTCATGAGCTTAAAGCTGATTAGCTTCCTTTTCCCCTCGTTACTTAATCGTTTGAACGAACCCAATGTTGACTGATTTCCTTCCCAGTGTTCATCTTTATTTCGCTCGGTGGCTTGCGCTTGGAGAAAAGCATGGATTTCGTCTACCTTGCTACGAAGCTCTTTAATTTCGCTAGATACCTGTAAAACACATAAAATTTTCGTCTTATCTTTAGACGATCTGAGAACACAAATAAACAAATTTTCTTGACCGTTACTTTTAAAAGTATTCATGTTAACAGAATGGCTATTTTGCGACTCGTAGCTCGGTTTTACAGAATATATGTAAGTCGTTTTAATGAAATAATTTCTATTCAGTTTAGTTTATTTTCATTTATTTAAGTTAGTGTTAGGCTTGGTCTTGATTAAAATATTTTGTGACTTTGATAATAACTTAAATGGTGAGCCGTCTGACATAATGAACATTTTAAACGGTCGATTATCAAAATAATACTAATTGCCAATCGTTATTTGTAACAAAGTTGACTTACTTCCTCACACGTATTTCCAATTGCGCTTTCCGATTTTGCTGTGTAACTAGACATCAGCAGTAGTAAAAATAGAACGAAAAATCGTAGAAGAAACATTTTTAAAGTTTTTGTTTATCGATTGGCGTCAAAGCTATATGATTACTTCTTTTCGGCAAACCCAAGTGTCGTAAATTGAAATGCAGGTTATTTCCAGCGTTCAGCTGTTTTCCTGATGCCGTCAGTAAATTAATTCTTTTGCTTGTGAAGCAATATGCAATAAATAAATTAAATTGGCGAAGCAAATATTTAAGCTGGGCTTATAAGGGATTTAAATCAAAACAAAAACGTTGTGCAACAGCAAGATATTAAGCAAAGATAATTTATATAGCCCCTAAATACGGGTACGAGGCTTATCAAATATTTGGACGGTTAAGTTTAAATAATTTAGAGGAACGAGTTTCTTATGTCCCTTGTGTGAATTGAATATTACCAATTAAAACTATTGAGATATTTCAGTGCGAAGACCTGGCATGTTTTATTTCGTATGGGATCTTACAATTAGTATTAATCCCGCAGATGATTCTAATGGCCATGCATACATAGATCATAGCTTAGTAAGTAACCAATATGTCAATGCCACGAAGTCTGTCAATCAAGCTAGATCTCGACTTTCACCGGAGCAACTTGCAGATGATTGAACACACTTAGAGCTCGACAATATAACGTATGCCGTTTTATTTAAATAGTATTCCGCATTCTTCATAAAAAAAGTGGAACAATTGTTTAGGCAAATAACAAATATTACAGGTCTCTGCTGCTGTTCTCGAGTCTGGTTACAGAATCCTGATTATCATATTCTACTAGATTTTAGGTAAAAAATTAAGTGATTTTCAGTGATACGATAATGGTATTCGATTGAGCTAATAATTTTAACGCTGAAACATGAATACAATTATTATGAAAATATTTTGAGAAAATGGAATTAAAATAATTCCGTCACATAATCAACAGCACTCCGCTGTATTTTATTCAAATTTTATTCTAATATGCTTAATTTACAACAAAAGAAGTGAATTTTTTTCTATTTTAGGATTGTCAGTACATTGTGGGAGGAATTGCATGGGATTACACACAGCAGTGTTAAAACTTTCTAGGTTTGTTTCTAATCTTAAAAGTCCTACTTATTGTAAATAGTTCAAAAATAAATCTTCTGATTATTACAAAAGAATATGTTGTTCAAAAGGAATTAATTTGCTCCAGTCGGCGTACTCATACTTAATTATCTTCTTCTCACTATCAGTAATATTGCGGCCTTTCCAAACCCAGTCAGATCCGTCTTCATTTAGCACCACTTTCTCCAACTGAAAATGAAAAGACGAACCAAGCCCCAAATTAGTGAGTAGTTCTTCGACAGCTTCATAGCCTTCGGGCAGGAATTCTGCTGTGACAAAGCTCCGTTGACAATTCACTATGGAAATCCTAGTTAATTTTCGTAAATTCAACCTGGAAGGGAAAACACTAGATGGTTGAACCAAACCACTTAAAAGTTTGTGACACTGAGTGTAACTCAACTCGTCGTAATCGAACATTACAGCCAATTTCTTGAGATTATAGAACGAATCCTTAATCGCTTCAATCACATTATTATCAGTGCGGCAGCTGCTTAATTGAAGTGACTCAACACGGGACAATCGAAGTGGTCTTGTCATGTTGACCCGCATGTTCCGAAGAGAAATGGATTCCAGGTCAACCGGTAGCTCTGATAAATTAATGACTGCTGCATAATCCCTGTCGAAGGTATTGTCGATAATCAGGTTCCTTAACCGGTTCGTTTTTCTTAAAATGTCCATATATTCCGTCGTCGGGTTATACTGACCTTCTAAGCTGACATACTTTAAATTCAAATAACTTAGGTCAAAAGGAACTTGGGATGCATTGACATTTCCGCGCTGCACGGTCAGTTTTTTCAAACTGAATACATCCGGGTTGATTCCTTTGAGAACTTCAGAGTTACGGTTATCAAAGGAAAGCACTAGCTCGCCAAAATCATGGTCGATTACAAATTTTGTGAACCCTTTGAATTGAATTGTAATATCCGTCATTAGGCTGGAAATACTTTCATATGTAAGTTCTGGAGAATTAGGGCTCTTTTGAAAAAATACAACCTCGGACAGGATCTTGTCTCCTTCAGTATTTGCGTAGTTGTCCAGAAGTAGTTCGAACTCATGAAGCTTGGGAAGAGTGACCCTACCAACACTTGTGTTGGGGAAAGTACCGATGAGTTCAACTTGATGGAGCTTGATTGATTCAAGACTAGTGCATGGTCGAAGTTCTTCAATTAGTGTGGACACGTCCAAATTTTCTGTATTAGTCAATTTAAAGCTGATAAGTTTATGCTTAGCATCGCTGCTTAGTCTTTTGAAAGACCCAAACGTTGCTTGACTTCCGACCCAGTGCTCATCCTTTGTCTGCTCAGATTCCTGAGATTTGAGAAGAGAACGAATTTCGTCTAGTTTTTCATCCAGGATCTCGATACGACTAACAATCCTGGTCACCTGAACAAATGAAAGTCAAAATTTAGCTTTGTGGTAGTATTGAAAATTTGAGGTTCGAGTTAAA
>VNWX01003342.1:0-10443 GCA_009869905.1 Ceratophysella communis | reverse complement strand
TATGATAGTTCAAGGCATTTGGCATTACAAATCCAAACTCCTTGAATTTCTGATCAGTAGCATTGAGAAAATTAATCATTTTCGGATCCTGGGTTTTGGAGCGATCACCAATCAACATAGTTAATAGGATATTCAGCGTGGGTATAGCGAAGAAAGCCCTCATCGGAATGCTGCGATCTCCAGCAGAAATTCTGGAGGAAATGTTTTGTGTAAGGATTTCAACCTCTTCTCGAATGAAAAGCTCCATATTTCCTTTGCCAAATCCAAAGTCTTTAAGAGTTCGCATCGTGAATTGACGCATTTCCTTCCAGCATTCACCGCTGCTTACGAATATGCCTGACATAAATTACAGTTAAATAGTAAATTAGCATTTAATTTACATAGTAAAAAATATTTAAAAAAAAGCTTTATTAATTTTTAAGATTTTACCTAATATTTTACCAAAAGATCTCTGTGCAAACCAATCGAAGAAGTAGATTCGATCGACCCAGTCCTTGTGCATCATAGCCTCTTTGATATGATCATAATCTTGCAGCACGACTGTTAGCAAAAGAACATGTCAATGCAGTAAGCTGCATGCTTAAGGCTATTTATGTAAGAGTAGGATTTTAAGTACCAGAGTGAAAGACTTAAGCTATTTGAGTAAGAATTTTAAAGATCGCCAAAAATTTCGAAAATTCCAAATATTCAAATGTTCATTAATTCAAAGCTAAATTCAACTAAAGAGTAATAGCAGAATTTTATTATTTAAAAAACAATTTGAGCTCTGGAATATTAGGTCAGTAGGTCTTCTACTCGGTAAAACCGTTTTTACTCGGGTATACCATAGGCTTTACTCATACTTGTATTTTTTTTAACTTACCTATATCAAGGAAAACAGCTTTTGAATAAATTATTGGGCCGTATCTATTTAACCCATCTTCTTGGAACAATTCATAAGCGGATGCTTCCCCATTTAGCATTTTAGTGAAATTTTTAATTTCGAAGGCAAGTTGAGTTGGACCTAGAAGAGAATATAGGATATTTTTAGACGAATATTCAGAAAGTTAACACGGTGTTCGAGTATAAAATCCTTAGGTTTAGCTTAATGTGGTTGGGTTGACCAGCAATCAAATATTCCAAATCCACAGACTCTATAATTTGTGTACCCACAAACGGGTCGTGCTGGCCCATTGACCATAAGTTCCGCAACGCTCCAAGCAAAACCTTGTCTGAATTTAATTAATGTCGAGTCCATGGCTAGCAGAAAATATTAAATCTATTTATACAAACCTGGAGGGAGATTCATGTAACGCCTTTTGAAGCGTGGCAAATAAATAAACGCCACCATGAGAAGTCCGGCTAAAACAAGCTGGTATATTTCTAGCATCGTGACAAACTGTTGTAAATACTGGACAAAAGCAAAGTTTAAATTATTAGTAGATAGATATATTTTGAAAATACTCAATTTAATTCAACCAAACTGTAAGATACACTGAGGAATATGCTACAAATATCTTGTTATTCCGGGCTTTAATAAGGTTATCTACTAAAAGAGCATGAAATTCAATGTATAAACTGGTTTAAGAATCAATTGCAAGATGTAATCCATTTCTATTAGCTTTCATTGTCTGTAGGTACTAAATAATAACGAATAAACCTGTTATAGAAGTCAATACAGCAACAGTGAGGTGAAATTTGAATGAGGACTGGATCTGGATATTCCATACAAGTTGTAGTCGTGAAATAATGCGAATTATCAATGTCCGAATCATAAATATATTGAGCTACAAGGTCGTCGAGTTATGTCTACAACATTAGTACAACAAAACAACCCCTGCCTGGCATTCACATTCCAGTATATTAAATTTGTACATAGATATCCAAATTGCAGGTGCATAATTAATTTCTCGTGATGCTCTCACGGCAAAAAAATAAAGATCAGAAAGTTGTCGAAGTTCAGGAAAGGTTGTTGCTAGCGGAGTGTAAAAAATTACAACATGGCCAAGTAATACCTGGCAAGCTATAGCAAAAAGATGCCATACCTCAAAATTAAGATCCAAGATAATTTGTTAACTAACTACTAACTACAGTACAGTACAGCCCGAAACCCGGCATTTATGTTCACATCATAAAGGACTTATTATGGGTATCTTCAATAATTAAATTTGTAAACTCAGACTCATACAACACAGAAGGGAAGTTCATCATAGTTTTTTTCGAAAATCTTTGCAGGTTACGTAAGTGGCCAAATGATTAGGTATAAATCTTTATCCATTATATACTTTTCAAAAAAACTTATTTTTAGTAATAAAAAATTATACGAAGCTGGTACCGCCTACTATAAAATGCTTTATCCTAATACCATTTTGAAACAAATAGGCTTGTGTCAATCTAAGTAACAGTAAATATCTATTTCAAATGTGCTTCTTTCAAAATTTATGACCTATTGTTGGAATTTGGAATGCGTTTTAATTTGGTATAATTTCAAGTTCAAGCTCCGCGTGACGCTGACGCTACACTGTGCCCTGACTTACTAGAAAGGGAAAACCCCGCTATACTCTTCAGAATTTCAATTTCTGAACCTTGGACTGGACGAGTACATTCTTATTTCTCAAAAACAATAACATTTAAATTCGAGGCCCGATTCGTGTTATCACTGGTGGATCTCGATCTCGACCAATCTAAACGATCTGCCATCTTAATTTTCTTCTGTCATCTTTCCAGTTTCCAGGTATAAGTTTATTTTTTAAATTCGTCTGGCGCTGCGTTGTCCTGCCCTGTTCTAAAGTGAAAGTCCATGATGTTCTTGTAAAAGGTCTGAGGAGTTGAATTGGGTTGATGGTCATTTTCGGTGGACTCTATGGTACCTTCGTGTCCTGCCCTTCACAATTAAAGTTGCAGCACTTTTTTTAAAAATTTTCATAGGATAAACTATTTTGCTTTACGTCGACAGCTTAATATAATCACAGCTTTCTCCAGGCCTAACTACTGAGCCTGGTGTACCTCGAGTTTCATGGTATCCAGGATCAGAGATCGTAAGGCTACAGTTAACGACGCCTCTTTTGTTGAAAAAACCCCAGTCTGTTCGCATGAGGGTCAAGGAACAGGAACGACGACGTGCAATGCATAACCTGGCGGAGAAAGCAGTGCCTGCCTCTGTATTCGTATTAACGTTTCTATTCTTTGCGTTGATTCATTAACAACGCTGAACTGAGTTTGTTTAATGTAGGCCAAGGACGGACCTCGGGTCATCGAAACCATTCCTATTTCCTCCAAATGATCACAAACCTTAGCTGAGACTTTCCGTTTGGTGTTTGGTTATGTTCTACGACGCGGTTTTAGTTATGGAGAGTGGCGCGTAGGAAAGCATCTATGTAATAACTTTAATTGCATCACCGGGGCCTGCCAAAACTCACTAAAATTATGAGCATCGTTTAAATGTTCAACAAATAATCAGACATTTGACATTTCAAAGTTTTAGCATTAAAGCATGCGGGCTTGGGGCCGATAAACGTGATAGGAAAGGGAATCTGATTTTTTGGTGTTTGAAGATTGGAGAACGGACAACGCAACGGGCTGACGTGAAACTGAAGCTTATTTACTTGTTCTAGTTTCTGCGTTCTCGGTAAAGGTCAACTCAACGCCAACGCCACTACTACATACTGACCATCGTCAGTCGTAGCTAGGCTGATTTTCATTCTCCACCCGTCCTCGTGGCGGGTCTAACTTTCATCTGACCCTCCCCTCCTGCCTCCTGAAATGCTGAGGTCAGTGAATTCGATTATTTCATTTTTATATACCTAAATCATAATAAATATACCTGTCTGTGACCTGGGTAATTTAAGTTGAGCTTCTGGGTCTGGGCTTTCTGTCGTTTAATTTAGTACCTACTGGAAATTCGGGTTGATATTCCGAGTACTTACTGACAGCTAAACGCTGACTGACGAGTAAACACGGTTGACTCTGACCTGTAACTATGACTGTAAATCTGAAATCTGAAATCAATCATTTCATTTGTCATTGCGAAAAGTTTTTATTAGTTTGATTGGATAGAACGTTTTCCATAATTCTTTCGAGCGTTGATCGTTAGTTAAGTATGTACATCATGTGTCGCGCGTTGCGTGGACAGATGATGGAAAAGTATATGCAATGCGACAGTAACAGTAGTTCACAGATTTTGTCTTGACAATGCCAGATGTTACTTCATTTCACACTTTAATTACGCTTGTACGGTGCGCCTCAATTTTGGTACATCACATACAACAACAATTGCTTAGGTCATCATAGGTGCCTATTTTTAAACTGAATCCTCAAAGTACGGTACAGACAGCTATGATTAATAGCGAGTTAAAGCGGTTTATCAGATACAAAGTACAAAGTAGTCATTGGTATTTGTTTGTTAAAGACAATTAGCCCAGCAGTACTATTCGTTTACTTATTGGCCCTCTTAGAATTGAATAATTATTAATCTAACTCAAATCTAATTAAGAGCAAATCGTGTGTTCAATCAAATCTTGCATTGCATTGAGTTTGTATGGTTAAAGTTAAACGTGCATACGATCACCGAACCGAGTGACCCACCAGAGACGGTGCTATTAGATTAATAATTGCTGTTACTAGAATTGGAGCCAATGATTCATAAGGTATTTGAAAGGTTGATATAATTGACCTATTTTTGTTGCAGTTGCTGAACACAACACTGACAACTGTGTGTACGGTTATTTTAGAAGATTATGGCAGCATCTTGTTGGGCACCGAATCCCAATACTGGCACGGAGTCGTATCAAGTTAATGCTTCCATGGATCTTGAACGAAATCCGCTAATCGAACTCAAGTCCGTACTGAAGAAGTCATCTCCAACACGACCAGAATCCCCACGGAATCAAGGAAAGGTTCACAGAAAAGGGCGGCCGACCTTTATTATCACTGTCAGAAATGCAGCGGCTTCATGGACGGACAGTGTTGAGCGACAAGTGACCCAACAAAAACGAAGGGTCTCTTTTAACGAAGATGTTGAATTGTACACATTTGAGCGTGATATTCCTGAACCAAAACAAGTGGAGTGGGTCTGTTTCGATTGTTGCTTTTGTTACGATTCATTCCGTTCTTACAAAGCTCACATACGCGAGTTTCACATGGAGGAGTCACAGTGGTCTGACTACGAGGAGGACATCATCGCCAGTGAGGAAGTTGAAACAAAGACGGAAGAATCAGAATTTAAAACAACTGTTGATGAGGCGGTCATGAAGGAACCTGAACCTATACCAATCAAAGATGTTTCTGGAAAAAATACTACCACGAACGCGAAGGTGGAAAAAGTTACACCACAGAAGCCAACGACACCGACCAAGAAAAAAGCAAAGGTTGTCAGCAAACTACCGAACCCGCCGTCACCCGCCAAGAGCATCGAGTCAACCGCGAAGTTACTTGAAACTGGGGTGAAGCAGTTCGATCAAACCTCCTCCCTCCCTTCCTCACCAGCTAGACAAAATCGTAAGCGTTCTGCTGACCTTCCTGTTGGTCCGCCAGAACTGAAGTGCTACATTCTGGACTGTGGTGAGACATTCAAGACTCTGTTCAAAGCTCGAGAGCATTTACGCGAGGAACATAAAGAATTTCCACCGAATCTAGTTTCCTGTCGTACGTGTGGTCAACTTTTACCAACTAAAAAGGAACTTGATGGTCATATTGCTTCTGCCCATCCACTCAGTTTCCAGTGTAGTTCTTGTGATAGAAAGTTCAAGACTGATGAGGCCAGAAAACTTCATTTGAGAACTGCTCATGGTCTTCGCGACGTTGACAATGCTCAGCCTGCTCTTGAGAAGGACAAGGGACAAGCATTTTACCTCAATCGAGTCTTCCAAGCCCATTTCAAAAGTCTCAAGGTTCAGGAGAAAGAGGATGGCAAAATTGGAAAGCAGGTTTTGCTTACTTAATTACGGATTTAATTTAACTCATTCATTCAGTTCCTTGTCAAATGTTTAAATAACGATACGGAAAAACATTGTAAAGTCAACTACGTAATTGAAAAAAATGAAGACTAATGCTTCTGGTTTAAAGTGTATTCCTGTAAGTGTTTAAAATCGGAATCGGGGTACTATTTATGCGTTTGCGTAATCAGGTTAAAGTTTAAAGGGTGTTTGTATGGTTAATTTTAAAATGCTTACGTTCAGCTCGTTCTAATAAAGAATACATCTTTACGACTGTTTGTGGCGCATCTAAAAAAAATCCGCGAATGTTACTGTACACATCAAATTAACATATTAATCGATAATTCTTAGATGTATTTAGTTATGAATCAGAGACCAGAATATTTTGTATTGTTTGTACCGTGTACGCGTTATTATTCCTAGTGTCATGTCCTGAAGTCATTATTTTTAGTCTTGTCATAAACATTGTTTTAGTTAGGTATTACTATTTATAATTTAACGTAATTTGTAATTCAGAATATTTATGTAGTTTATAGTCAATGACTTTTCCTGAAGTATTAAGCATTTTTAACCCAGACAATGTGCTCTAAAACGAATAGTATTAAATGAACGATATTAAATAATTAAATGGTTTATTGTGAGTTTCCATGGTTCGGCTTCTGTGCTTAATGAATACTAATTACTGGCATCGCGGAATTATAGGAATATTGCAGAGGTTTAATTAGATAATTTATTTTTCAGAAAATATGACGAGGAATATAGAGCATCTACTCGAAATTACTAGCCAGGAAAATAATTACAAACATCTAAACATATCAAAGCATTAAGATTCATTCAATATCAATGATCAGTACTTTTTCAGCCGAATTAGTCATCTAAAGCACAGGGTTGAAGGCAAGGCAGGAAACTACGATTTTTGAATTTTTCAATAGCTAATTTAGAAGTTGGTTAGTCGTTATTTGAATTACTGGTTTACTGAGCAGCTGGAGCCGGGTAGAGGATATCATAATGACCCGGGCGGTACAATACATGGAAAGCGGGTGCTTGAGATTCAGGAAAGTCATGTTGAGCCCCTTCACCGCGGTCCATGTAAACAACACGGACGCCAAGGCCAAGAGCAGCAGTGAGGGCAATTATATGGATGTGATCACTCTCCTTGTACATGGGCTCCACCTCGAGTTGACAGAATTCCTCCAGAGACCGCTCGTCAATGAAGTTCGAGTAGAAGTCAGCCGAGTTCTTAAGTTCGGCCGAAGTCAAGATTCGTAAGTAGACAACCAAATAGTCGGCCAATTGATCCTCTCCAAATTCATGCTCAAGACCCTCCGAATCCAATCCCTCGATCACCTTGTCCACCATCTGAAACGGGTAATTGAGAAAGCAAATGAAAACTCGCCTGAGTGCCTAGTTTACAACTTTTACTGAAATGTTTGGGTTTACGCTCAGGAAATGGTCATAGAAGTCATCAATGGTGAACTGAACGAATCCAGCCTGAGTCAATTTGTCTCTGGACTCGACGACTTTCTGTCGGAAAGCCTGAGCATCTTCCACCTTCCCGAGCAAACCTTCCAAAGCAGCATAAGAATAGGCACGGAAAAAGCAATTTCCGTCGGGTCGCATTCGTCTGAGCTGAGAGTACTGCTTTGTCAGTTCCTGAATCTTGACAATGTAAACAGGGTCAGATTCATATTCAGCCAGGAGGACTTCCAGAGGCTCCTTCTTCCCAACTAGCGGCGTTTTTGCAGAAATCTACAGATGAAATAGGTATTAGTTACAAATTTTGATGGGAAAATGTTTGAAAATTGGAAAACTTTACCTATCGATATCGATAGTAAATAGTAAATAAATGAAACTTAAATTGAGTAGGAGTAGATATGTAGATAAACGCAACATGTCACATGTGAAGATGAGCAAATATCGAAAACATTGCATAAAAATTTAACCCAGTTACATAACACATAAAACTCACAACTTCGATACTTTGATTAGAAAATGTCACAACTGTCAACTGCAATCTATTTGAAATGTCAAGTTACCTCCGAGTCAATAGCAGTTTGCTGCTTCATGATAAGCTCATCAGGGACCGCGACCGGGTCAAAGTCAGGGGTCGCGGCCGCTTCCGACCCAGAAGCTGCACAGCCAGGCTCAGCACTCATCCTCACGTAAGATCAGCCGTTGGCCAATGTCAAGGGTCAAATCAACCTTGAAAGTCACAGAATTCCGAATTCCGCAGCTCCAGAAGATGATGTCAGTTGTCAGCTTATTTTACGGTTTTTGACATTTGCCGAAAGTTTCCGAACTCGAAATACCCGCGAAATCCACGCCTCAATAGCGTGGGTTCTTGGTTCATTTTAGGAACATGGAGAAAGGAGGCCGGTGAAAGCTCGAATTTTCTAGTGCTTTCTAAATAACGACATTTGAAATTTAAAATGTGAATATGAGTTTAAAAAATTAAATATGCAGTTTCATGACTAACGATAACAATAGAAAAGGATTCTGAATTAGGTTAGGGCATAGCCACATTTAAAGTACTTCAACCAAATGGCAGTCTAATTGTCCTAAACATTTTCATGCTTTCAAAACAATTTTATAGAGAATTTTTTTTAAAAATAAGTGTACAATAAAATATGCACACAATTTATCAACAACGCATATGTATATTTACATGATTTAGTGTTATATTTGGGTGTTTTTTCATGCTATCTAGGTATGATTCTAAATGCTAATTTTAAGATGGCTGGAATCAAGAAATAATTTAGGTTAATGTGTACTTGAAAGCAAATTGTGTATGTATTTGGTTTTATCTAGCATGCATATTCATAATATGCCTCCGTATTTATTTTGCATTGTGTTGCTATCTCATCAGCATTTCGTGGATTAGCTTGTTTTATATCGACAGAAACTTTAATTTAAACTAATATCAGTCAACCGTTAACTAGCCGAGAAAATCTGACAACAGCTACACGCTTGAATCAGTTCATTTTCTACATTTTAAAACTCCTGTTTTTACACTGTTCTTTAATTCGCTGTAGATTGTTATAATTAGGTATACAGACATCAAACACCAACTCACGGTGTGATCGTGATCAGAATGCCTTTGAAACCGATAAAGCTTCATAAACCTGGAAACAAGACAAGCGGTTCGGCAATGCAGCCACAGGCCGAAGGAAAGTCTACAGCCGTGAAATCAGTAGTTCTAAAGAAGATTAATTCGACACCAATCAAAATTTCAAAGGTTGTGACGAAGAATACTACCAGCTCAACTTCTAATGGCATGAAATTGAAAGGCCCAAATGCAAGCTCGTCTGTTTTGAAGAGCAAAACGTCGATTTCAATTAGTTTGAACGGCAAGAGTTCTAATTCTACTTCTATGAAGATTAAAAAACCGAGTTCCAGTGTTCTAATTACAAAGGAAATCAAATCCACCGTTCTGAAATCTGCAACGTCGACCCCGACCGTTTCGAAGTCCCAAAGCTTCTAGTTCTACTGGTTTGAAGACGAAAAAGTCAAATCTGACCACAATGCAAGGGAAGAAACCTAATTCAAAATCTTTGAAGCTGAAGATAATTAAAAACATGAGTTCGACGGCAAGCAGTAGCTACCGTATACCAAAACCGACTGCACGGAAAAATATTGCTTCAAGTTCGAAAACAAAAGTCCGAACTCCTTCGCCTCCTAACATTGACTCGAATCAGCAGAATACCGGTTCTGCCAGTACGACCGGGGACCATGTGCCGCAGTATCATTGGCGAGGTAGACCTTCGACTCAGTCTATTAATAAATCTCGAGCTGCAACAAGGGCTACGGATGCATTAGAAGAACTTGATCTTGCACCAATCCTGCTGCTTCCAGAACGCGTAAGTAATGTACATAAAAGTTCCCAAATACACTGCGCATTTCTGAAAAAATTTATAAACCAAATTAAAATCTTCTATTTTAAGGTAAGAACCAAAATTTTCGAATACTTAACACTTCAAGAACGGCGATCAACCCAAGCAGTTTGTCGGACCTTTCGAAATGAAATTCGGACCTACGTAGGACTCGGAACCAAGCTGAGTGATAACACTTGCGGTGGACTGGTCTTCATGCGAGACATCGCCATTACGTCTATATTTGTGACTAATTACAAGTTTCCCATACTTCCACCTTCTGAAGTCATTGGAAACGCCTGCAAAGTCCAGCAACTGACCTTTACCGAGCCAATTGCTTTTCAACATATCGACGCTTTCTTGTCGAAATGCCGTCGGATTCAAGGGCTCTTTTTTCAAGCTCCACCGCTTGATATCACACCGCCGAAATGTATCCAGCAGCAGCGTAAGTCAAATAGCAAGATCACAGTCGCTTTTCGTTATCCTGATTTTTGATTTTATGTAATTCTTTACAGATAAACTAAACGCAGTCGACTATTCTTTGAACGTTCTACCACACCTGGAATGGCGGTCTAACGACATGATCTTAAAATCTCCGGCTAAATTGGAATATCTGCACACTCTGAGCCTCAGCATTCCTGGAAACCGTGGTGCTTCTTTAC
>VNWX01003341.1:0-10444 GCA_009869905.1 Ceratophysella communis | reverse complement strand
ACTACCCTTTGTAGAACTTTTATGGTCCTTGCAGATACCATGGCTTATCAGATAAGACCTTTGTTTCAGAAATATGAATCCGGAGAAAGTACCTTGGGGATAGCAAAACTGGTAATAAATGGTCTTATCCATGTCCAACGTATGGGGCATTATGTCCTTTTTTGCTTACAGGAAGGTTTTAGTTTTAGCCAGGGCAGGGCAGACCCTTGAATACCAATCCTAATCCTTGACATTGTGCTAATGCCAATTAAATATATAGCACGTTTTTGGTACATGTTCTCCTAAATAATTTCAACTGCGTATGGCAATTTTGCCCAAAACATTTCACCGAAGGCGGATTTTTGTATAAACCATTAGTGGATATTTTGTTATCAAATACCATCAAACAAGTATAGGGCGAAATGACAAATTTTCAATTTCTAAACGGAATTTTTCCATCCTGTGCTGGAGGCGAGGCGAGATTGACCTGGACTATAAGCTCAGCTTATGAAATCTGCACAAATGCACACAATTTTACAAATCTACCATGGAAATCGATTTGGCCTGCAACCTAAGCTAATTTGCCAATCAATCATTCAACTTCAATGCATGCCTATAATCATCAATTAACCAAACCAGTTGCGGAGCATTACAGATCTAGGGTAAAATTACAGGTTTACTTACTACAAATTGGAATCCAACATGCCATGAAGACGAATGGAAGCATCTTTGAGCTTGAAGCTTGGGAGGAATGCGCGCATCTGGTCAGGCTTCATTGTTGCGTGCAATTGTGTGAATAAGTGTAAATAAATAAGTGTAAATTTGGTATGGGAAATGGGAATACATGGAATCATATAGGCCCCTGTACAAGGCTTCGGCTCCCTATCGATCGACTCGACTCGATTTCAAGGTGGACCAGATTTTTACAGGCTAAAAAGCTGTAATCTGCCTACTCACAGAAATCTCATAATGCTTCAGGTTACGTTACAAATGTACAGTATAGCCTTTATTGTCATTTTTTACACAACTTTTTATTGTTGAAGATTCCCATGCCGGCCGTTTCAAGACTCATATTTTCTACTAAGCCGCAGTATAATATTTGCTGTTGTTTAGTTCATGTGTGGGAGCAAGTGTTTTATATTTCATTTACAACATGGCTACAAAACTAACACCGGAAGTGGTTGCAAAATTATTTAAAGTCCTGCAAAGTTACCTGGATTCTAAGAAGCAGGCTTACGCCATTACATCCTTCGCAGTCTCCCCTGGTTCTAATCAAAACGACAATTATCTGAGTTCTATTTATTCTGTCAAATTTACCACGGTTGTCGATGGACAAATTTCGGATCACGATCTGATTTTCAAATCCCAGATGATAACTAATTCCAAATTTGAAGATGGATCCGAGTATTTCTGGGGTGCAATTTTCATGAAGGAGCAAATGGCTTATTCTACCCTCGTTAAGAAAATGGAAGAATTTTCTGGGGTTGCATTAGGACCGGAAATGCATTATTTTTATAGCGAGAATGACGCCTATTCTTGCATTCTGTTGGATAATTTGATTTCGCAAGGATATTATATTCCGAGGACGAGAGGCGGTGGATTGACCTTAGAAGAAGCTGGGCTTATGATGAAGAGATTAGCGACGATTCATGCGTCTTCTTTGGGTAAACATTTGAAAATCTTCGTTTTATATTTAGAAAATATGATTTTATGGAATGTTTAATTAAATTTTTATTTTCGCAGTCCTGGAAGCCTATTCCCAAAAGGCGCTTCCAGAAGAATACGAATTTTGCGGAGCAGAAATGATGTTCTCTCCAGTTTTGGAAAGTGTGATTGGATCATTCATTCAAAATTCATTTCTGGGCGTCGTAAAAGCTGCTGAAACCGTTCGCCCCGACCTGGCTATCCTGCTCAAGAATTTGAATCAGGAAAAGTCCGTTTATGCCCGACTTTGTGAGTTGGTTCAACCGAACCATGCCCAGGCAAGCTTTTCTTGTTTCTGCCATGGAGATCCACGAACAGCCAATATCTTCATCAGCAAATCTGCGTCTGGGGAATCGCTGATGAAATTTATCGACTATCAGCTGGTTCGCTATGCTTCACCTGTGACGGATCTCCACTACGCTCTCCAGCTGGGCACGACGAAGGAATTTCGAGGGAAGAATCTTAATGCTTTACTGTCGGAATATTACATAGAATTCCGTAAATTTCTGACAAAATGCTGCGTGAAACCGTTAAATTCCAACACTCGCTGGACGCTGGAGAAGTTGACGGAAGAATACAATAATTTCAATATGTATGGTCTGCTGATCGCCATCACCCTGCTTCCGGTTACATTCTTCAGTGGAAATGGTGGAAAGAAGAATGTGGATCAAATGGATTCCAGAGAGCGGGCGGATTTCGTGAAAGAGGGAAGACTGGACTTTGTCAGTCAAGCTATTGTTGCTGATGAAGAATTGTCGAAACGAATCTTCGATGCATGTGATGAAATGAGAGAAAAGGGTGTTTTGTAGTTCAGCTAAATTTAAAAACTCGTTAGAGGTATGGAATGGAACAAGATTTGAAATGGTTTACAGTATATCCGACGCCAATGGAAATGAAATAAAAATCAAATAAATGTCGAAATTCCAGATTCTAGATCGCATTAGTTACAGATTGGCGATTTAGGCATAAGAGCATGCATGATCCCTGATCACGATCACTCATGCACTTATTCAGCTCTGGTAGTTAGTGCAAATATTTTGAAAATTGTATTAGTAACTAACTCAAGTCTTGTATTTTCGAATTTGCATGTGGTGAACAAAAATTGAATCCATAATGGCTGCAAAAGAACTCAACAATTAGCCTAGGTCACAATTCGCAAAGCTGACAATGCGGATGCGTAATAAATAATACGCGGAATCGGAACAGGAAGAAAATTTGCACATCTGTTTCCTTACCGGAAACAGTAGGCAATTCAGTTTTCCAGGCCTAAGCCCACGATCTAATTGCTATATAAACTTGTAATGGCGTTTCTTCGAAACTTCAGACTCGAATTTAAGCTTTCGTTAATCGTTAACGCTTAATCCCGTTCATAATGCGTGCAAGTTTCATCCGTCTAATCTTAGCTTTCTATACACTGGACTATTCCAGCGAACCCTACGCCCACGGGCATGGACGCCTCATGGAACCGCCTTCCAGATCCAGTTTATGGAGATTCAAGGAATTCGATAAATATTCCCCGATTAAGAATTACGACGACAATGAGCTCTTCTGTGGCGGGTTTAAGGTTCAGTATGGAAAGAATAATGGACGCTGTGGACCATGTGGCGACCCTTATAACGCTACGGTACCAAGGGATAATGAGAGCGGTGGTATGTATGCTCTGGGCATTGTCACGAGGGACTATCGTGTGGGTCAGGTTATGGACGTGGGAGTACAGCTAACGCGTAGCCATAAAGGTATGTCATTCAGATATATATCACAAACGGTTCATTGTGCAATTAAAAATTTGCTTCCTATTTTCAGGGTACTTCCAATTCCGAATCTGCCAACAAGAAAATCCCAGCATTCCGGAGACCCAGTCTTGCTTCAATCGAAATCTTCTGCAACTGGCAGATGGATCCGGCACCAAATTTCCTATTTATACTGCCAAACCACTTCAAGAATACTTCAATGCCTCGCTAAGGCTTCCAGCCGGGCTGTCGTGCCCTCACTGCGTCCTTCAGTGGCATTATCGAACAGGTTAGCCATTAACCCCGAATTTAATCGAATTTTGAACTGACACTTACGTCATAGTTTTTATTTCAATCAATAGGAAATTCATGGGGAAATTGCACGGATGGAAAACAGGCACTTGGCTGTGGGAATCAAGAGGTAAGGTTTTTAAAAGAGACAATGTAGAAAATGATCATAATTAATTCATTTGTATTCATATTTTATAGGTGTTCCGCGGGTGTGCAGATATTTCTATCCATTAAGGCTCAAGGTGAAGGTCATTGTCACAGACTTTGGTCTGATATTTAAGGTTATTTATTACGAGCGTCATCGCTTGGATCGATTTCTGTTATTTAATTGAATCCGTGGCCAAATATCGATTAAAGCATTAAAAATACGATTTTTGTATTCATTTCGTTTTCGTCATTGCTGCCGTAATATTGGCAAAGCTTTAGAAATCATGCTGATGAGACCTTCATGCAGGTGCATTCATAACGACATTCTTGACAATGCAAATTGTGATACATAGGCTTCATATTCTGCTGAATTTCGCTGCCTAAGAACAGAACAGGAGAGCATTTCAAATACTACAAAATATGAAATTAATTCAGCATTTAGATTTCAAGTGATGTTTATGATTAGGTTTTTAATCAAATTGCTTATTTCATCCGTAATTATCATAGTACAACCCTTGAGCACAAATATAGGACGAATTCAAATACAATAATGTACAAAACTTGCAACAACAAAACAAGATTTTAGAGCAAGGTAAGATTTTATTTCAATTGTAATTGGTGTAGTATGAGTCAGCTATGGACTGATGGTACGAAATAATAGCGAATTTAGACGGACTATTAAATCAAAGAAGCCAATAGAGTACAAAATTTTGATACCCAGACATGATTGGGTTTTGGTAAGGAGGTACTTATGAGCTGCAGAATAAGAGGAAACTTCCAATTGCTGCCATAGTGAGCAGGAGTGAGATGGGCTGGTAAACGATCCGATCCGATCCACTGGGCTTGGAATCCTTACTGGGCTTTGGCTTTCCGGAGGACCCTTGATCTTCTTTAGGAATACACTTATTATCATTCTTCGAGTACATCTTCTTGCCCGTACACACACAGGTGGCTAACTCAGCATCTTCGGTCCAATCAGCGGTACCTTCGTTGTCCGGCAAGCCAGCCGCGCCTCTTTCTCCACCAACGCGACAAGCGGTTCCTGTCCCTTTGCACGCCTCTAAAAGTAATACATAATATGTAGCAAGCATGGAGTTTCAGTTCGTATCTTAAGTCAAATGTCAAATTATGCTGTAAATAGACAAACTTACTCAGTCCTACGCAGCCGTCTCCGTGCTCTACCACACCATCCGCGTCAGTTCTTGCACACCTTTTTAACTTCTCGCTCCATTTTCTGATTGACTTGACGTCGTAGCTATGGCAACCGCATTTACCACCAGTCACTGACTGGTCATACAAAGGTTTCCCGTCCTTGATACACTCGAGATAAACATCGTCCAAGAAATGGCATCCTGAAAGCGAATTGTGAACCAATAAATAAGTAGTTGCCTCATAAATATCTTTATATAAAAACTTTACTTTTAGCAGGGTCATCTGCTAAATATTGACAAGCTGCACCAAGCCCTGCTTCCCCGGACAAGAGTCTTGAGCCAACAACCAGGAGCAGAAAGATCAGAGCTCCGGAACTTAGCATAAAGTTCATTGACTTCATTTTTCGGTCGTTTTCCTTTAAGGTTTAATTAAAGGACCTGACGCCTGGCCGATCCTTGCGAAAAAATTGAAACAAATATATAACCATGGAATCAGTACGCAATCTTTTTTTTATCCTTTCCTCTATCATCGCCATTAGAAAAGAAATACCGTGTTTCGAAACACACGTTTATGGAAGAACTTACCAGGCAGCAGACAGTGTTAATTCACGGAAGTAGTTCGCGTCGGATCAGGATGACTTTCAGTCAGATTGATCTGTCGAGAGTTCGGACCAAGAACTAAACGTAGCTCAAGTCTAATTTGTTGTTCGTCGTTTCTTCTCCGTTGTTTGTTTCCCGTCTGCCCGTCTCTGTAAACAGAACGCGACGGCAACAAAAACGCCATGGCAACACAACTTGAGCCAACTTGGCTTGCTCAAGATTTGCCAAGTTGACAATGGGAAATCGACTATTGCAGTGACCTCTACGCCCACGGACACGGACACCTCATGGAACCGCCGTTGATGTACAGCTAACGCGTGGCAGTAAAATATATTTATTCAGACATAAATTTGAACCGTTCTATTTTGAAAAAAATTTATTTGAAACTGAATTAATTTTTAATGGTATTTCCAATTCCGAATCTGCCAACAAGAAAATCCCAGCATTCCTGAGACACATGCCTGCTGCAATCGAAATATTTTGCAACGGGAGGATCGATCTGGGACCAGATTTCTTATTTATACTAGCAAACCGCTTCAAGAATATTTCGATGCTTCGTTAAGGCTTCCAGTCCGTCTTTCATGTTCTCACTGCGTCCTTCGGAACAGGTTAACCATTAACCCCGAACAAAATCGAATTTCGAACTGACCCTTACGTCATTATTTTTAATCCAATTAATCTGAAATTCATGGGGGTAATTGCACGAACGAAAACATGCACTTGACTGTGGAAATCAAGAGGTAAGGTTTTTTAAAGAGACAATGCAGAAAATGATCATAGTTAATTCATTTGTATTCATATTTTATAGGTGTTCCGCGGTTGTACAGATATTGCTGTTTATAAAACTCAGAGTAAAGGCCATTGTCATTGTCACGAATTTGAGTCGAATATTTAAGGTTATTTATTACGAGCGTCATGGTTTGGATCGATTTCTGTTATTTAATTGAATCCGTGGCCAAATATCGACTTTATTAAAAATACGATTTTTGTATTCATTTCGTCATTGCCATTGCTGCCGTAGTATTGGCAAGGCTTTAGAAATTATGCATGAGATCTTCATGCAGATGCATTCAGAACGACAGATTTGACCAAGGAAATTGCGATAGGCTTCACACTCTGCTTTCCACTAGGCAGTTTCTTCTCGAGCACTTCAGCTTCTATAATTGCTGCATCAGTTAATTCTCTTTGAAGTTGAAGATCCTGTATGGCTTCCTTTGCGTGTTTACAAGCTCCAGATAATTCGTATTTAGTATTACATTTTGTATTTAGTCAAGATAAGATTGGTCAAGCTAAGAAAGACCTGATCCAATTTCACCATTTCCTCTTTTAACTTTGTGCTCATCGGGAAATTCATTGGAAATATTCCAGAACTAGGCAGGCATCAACCATCCAGCTGAAAATGTAATTGTATTTACCCGTGGCGTTTCTTACAACTTCGAGCTTTTTGGTGGACGAAGTGGGTTTCTGTTCTGTGGTAGTTCACTTTGATATGGTATCACTTGCTCAACTTGCGACTGCACGCCTGGAGTTCATGACGTCGAAGATTTTTGCGTATCGTACGCCGAGGTTAATGAACTCTAAAATTATTGCTCATCGCACGCTGAATCTTGACAGCACCGAACGAGCGTGTGAAATACCCGCAGCAGTGCTAACGAGACCGAAGTCCTGTAGCGTTGACCGAACTTTTGTTATTGATATTTTCAAAGCGAATCTTAACCTTAACCTACTTGAAGCACCTTGCATTCGAGTCAAAATAAAATTCCATTCCGCTTTTTGAACGGACAATTAAATTGCAGAACGATAATACTACACGCCTCGTCTAAAGCATTTCGTCAAGCCAAATATAAATAGCAGCCCCATTAGACCGAATTGTACTTATACTGGATGCAGATGCAGATTCTTCTACTGAAAATGATGCGTTACTTGAGCCTTAAATTCGTATCCGTATGTAGAATTAGCGCATCTCGGATTCAATATGCCAAGAAGGCTATTTTCTCTTATTTCTCAATCTGATAACTGATTTCTCAGCGGCCTGCTCGTCTGCTACTGTATTTATGTACTTCCGTCGAATAAGCGCATAGGATATCTTATCTGTCAGCTCAATTGCGTTTCTTCAATACATTTCGATGCCAAAGAATAAGAACGGAACAGAAAAGCATTTTCAAATACAAAATATGAAATTACTTCAGCATTTTAGATTCTAAGTGATGATTATGATGATTGGGTTTTTAACCAAATTCTTATTTCATTCATAATTATGATAGTCAATCCGTATAGCAATTAAATACAAATATCAGACGAATTTAAAAATATACTCAATAATGAAACAAATTTGCAACAACAAAACAGAGGGTTATAGAGCAATTTAAGATTTTATTTCAATCACACATGGTATTGAAGTCAACTACTGACTGATAGAAAATAATTTTGACGGAATATTAAATCATAGAAATCAAGAGTACAAATTTTGGTTCCCCGGACATGGGTTTGGTATTGGTAAGGAGGTATACTTATTATGAGCTTCAGAGCAAGAGGAGACTTCCGATTGCTGCCATAGTAAGCAGGAGTAAGTTGGACTGACAAGCGAGCCGATCCGATCCACTGGGCTTGGAATCCTTACTGGGCTTCGGGTTTCCGCTGGACGTTGAACCTGTGCCTGGGACTGTGGGGTCTGAGACTTTTGTGAGACACTCCTTTTTCTCTTCGTTGTAGACCTTGTTGATCGGACACACACATTTGCCATCTTCATCACCAATCTCATAGGCATGTGTACCCTGGTTGTCCGGCTTGCCAGGCTCGCCTTTAGATCCGCCAGAACGACAAGCAGCTCCGTCCTTGCACGACTCTGAAAGTAATATGTATCAAGCATGGAGTTTCACGTCGCATCATAATCATAAGTCAAATTATGCTGTTAATAGACAAACTTACTCAGTCCTTTGCAAGGGAGTCCGTAAGCTATAGTCTGATCAAAGTAAATGTGTGTACACTTTCCTGACTTCTTGTTCCATACATACTGAAATCCGGCTTCGGGGGCAGTTCGGCAAGCGCATTTGCCACCAGTCACTCCTTTATCGACTTCTACCCCGTCCTTATAACATTTGAGTCCAACACCGTCGTTATAATGGCATGCTGAAATATACACTGAATTGTGAATTGTGAACTAATAAATAAGTACTTGCCGCATAAGTATCTTAATCAAACTTTACTTTTAGCAGGGTCCAATACACCGAACTCACAAGTTTCATCAAGCCCTGCTGTCCCGGAGAATTGTCCAAGAGTTGAGCCAACACCCAGGAGCAGAAAGATCAGAGCTCCGGGACTGAGGATGAAGTTCATTGACTTCATTTTTATGTCGTTTTCCTTTAAGGTTTAAGGACCTGACGCCTGACCGATCCTTGAAAAAATGGAAACAAATATATAACCACGGAATTAGTACGCAATCTTTTTTTATCCTTTCCTCTATCGCCATTAGAAATGAAATATCGTGTTTCGAAACACACGTTTATGGAAGAACTTACCAGGCAGCAGACAGTGTTAATTCACGGAAGTAGTTCGCGTCGGATCAGGATGACTTTCAGTCAGATTGATCTCTGTCGATAGCTCGGACCAAGAACTAAACGTGGCTGAAGTCTAATTTGTTGTTCGTCGTTTCTTCTCCGTTGTTTGTTTTCCGTCTGCCCGTCTGTGTTGACAGAACGCGACGACAACAAAAACGCCATGGCAACACAACTTGAGCCAACTTGGCTTGGTCGAGATTTTCCAAATTGACAATGGGAAATCGACTATTGCAGTGACCTCTACGCCGACGGACACGGACATCTCATGGAACCACCGTTGCGTTGGTGTACAGCTAACGCGTGGCCGTAAAATATATTCATTCAGACCTAAATAATTTTGAACCGTTCTATTTTACAAAAAATTTATTTGAAACTGAATTCATTTTTTAATGGTATTTCCAATTCCGAATCTGCCAACAAGAAAATTCCAGCATTGCTGAGACACCTGCCTGCTGCAATCGAAATCTTTTGCAACGGGCAGATCGATCTGGGACCGAATTTCCTATTTATACTGCCAAACTGCTTCAAGAGTATTTCGATACTTCGTTCGTAAGGCTTCCAGCCGGTCTTTTATGTCTTCACTGCATCCTTCCGTGTCATTATCGATCAGGTTAACCATTATTCCTGAACGAAATCGAATTTCGAACTGGCTTTTACGTCAGAATTTTTAATCCAATTAATATGAAATTCATCGGCCAATTGCACTAACGGAAAACAGGCGCTTGGCTGTGGGAATCAAGAGGTAAGATACGGTAAAATAAACAATGCCGAAATGATCATAATTAAGTCATTTGTATTTATATTTTATCGGTGTTCCGCGGTTGTGCAGATATTTCCTATTGATTAAACTCATCTTCAGGGTGAAGGCCATTGTCACAGACTAATAATGGTCTAATATTTAAGGCTATTTATTACAGTCGTCATCGCTTGTATCAATAATATCTGTTATTTATTGAATCTGTGACAAAATATCGGCTTTAGTAAGAACACGATTTTTGTATTCATTTCGTCATTGTTATTGCTGTACTGCCGTAATATTGGCAAAGCTTTAGAAATTATGCTGATGAGACCTTCATGTAGATGCATTTATAACGACAGACTTGACAATGCAAAAGCTTTCCATGTTCCATACACTCTGTTTATTTGCACATAATAATGGTATACAACTAGTATCAGGATGGTCGAGCCCATATTGTGGCGGAGCGAACATGGTTCAGTAATTTAGCAAACGCGTTATACCCCTGGGTAAACCAAATGCGCTTTACTTCTAGGTATACGCAACGGC
>VNWX01003340.1:0-10446 GCA_009869905.1 Ceratophysella communis | reverse complement strand
TATTCATAAGACCTCGCTAATTGTTTTAGAAAATAGACTCAACGGCTGAAGAAAGCACTCAAAAATGCTACTCTGAAAGGATCCAAAAATTACTGGGCCAAACCCAAACGACGAAGAATTCATTGAAAACGCTAGCTGGACGTGGAAATGATGGGCGGATTCGCAGAGCTGAACGCTAACACGACTACTGTCCTAATGATTCTCCCACACTTGACTCCCTCTCGCCCTCAAACTACCAAACACGTACACACTTGATTGAAAGGACACACACAATCTCTGAAAACCCCTGTCGCCACTCCGAACCTCACTTGAATGACAATACGCTGTAGACTCTGCCAGAAATTCCGAACGACAAGAAGAAAAAAGATGTCGAACATCTACTTATACACTTCATGTCAATCTTGGAGGCTGCTGCCGAGAACTTTGCTCTTGATTCCGGACGTCCCAAAATCAGAGACCAGGAGTCTCTCTCTCTACTCTAATTCAATTCAATTGATATTGATGAGAGTGAATGAGGGAAGTTGAGATTATGCTATTCAAGGAAAAGTTGGGCTGCTTTCACTCCTGTTGGCTAATACGTGGGGGATAAAAGAGCTCGGAAATGAACCCAGGGCTCTCCCAGTTATTTTCTCGGATAGAAAAGGAGGCATTTGTCAATATCAATCATAATTTGTTAGCCTTTCAAATGAGCCGAAAACGAGAGGAGCCGCCTTGGCTGCGGAGTTAGTCGAGAAACTTTGAGTCGTTCGCTGGAAACTTTTGTGTTTTCAATTTGAAGACTCCATGTTATAGCTCTCGATTCAACTAGCCTGGCTTCCTTCCTTCCTTCCTACCGACAAAACTTTGTCACCTATATTAAATTAAAAAGCACTAAAATCTAGCAAGTTTTCTGCCTTCGAATCAAGTGAGCTAGCTGGCTTTCACTTGGAGAAAGTCGTCTTCTTATTGGCATCTAAATCTTAGCCAGACATGTCGTTCGCGTCTACTGAACCCACTCGTCACAGAACCACAGAAATTGTCATAGTAGATGCGATGTGTTTCCATGGATGATATTATTCGACTATCCTGGTTTCGGGCTTTGAATATTTGTTAGTGAAAATGCAGGATTTCACTATATTAGAATCCAGCGGCCTCGACTGGAACGTCTTTTGAATTCACAATTTCATTATACGAAAAAGATTTTAGGCACAATTCATAGCTTTATCTCCACAGCTACGGCGAGCGGGGAAAATGCAATGCATCCTGCTTGAAAACCAATGCATTCTTCCGCCTTGTTTTATTCAGTCAAGCATTGAGCACGTTTGCAAACAAGTCTATGCACAATGACATGGCCGTATGCACACAGTGCAATACTGCTGTAAAGCGGATCGGAGTGAAAGCATGGATGCGGAAATATTAGCACGGGGCTGCACTGCATTTGGCCCACCACAGAATATTACGGAAATTTTATGAGAAATAGTTTGAATTCCGAAAATATTTCACACATAAGTTTGTCGCGGTTAATTTGTAGGGTAAGTGTAGAGTCAATTATTTTGTATTATAGACGAATAACGGCAGACAATTGCTTTACATGCTCATCAAGTCGCCTGTCACAGTTGTCTTTCGTCTTGTCAGATTTAGAAATACGCTTGAGTGACAGAACGCATTATCCGTGGACTGCCTCCGTCTCGTAATCCCTTTAACAACAAAACATGTAATATGGCAATTTGAAAAAGTGTGCCTTGTTCTCATTGTCCCGTCCTCAATTCCGGGCGATTCGTTTCTGTACTGAAAGTGAGTGGATCCGAGACAGCAGAGTAGTGGCTGAGACGGGATTGGAGATAACTGGGTGTCTGCTCCACAGCAACGCTCTCATCTCCCTGGCATCGCGTCTCAGCCCAGAAAACAGACAATAATCACACTAATGCGACAAAGAGAACTTTCACTGGAAAATGAGAAGAGAAAAATATTGTCATCCTCCCCCTTCCACAATCACTTTCACCCATTCAATTCATAATATCAGCTCCGCCGCCAACTCATTGGGCTCAATTTAAGGCCACCGAGTCGTCTCCGCCGGTATACAGCCCAGACACTTCAGGAATGCGTCACAGACGATAATGAGTTGAGCTGCATAACCTAGGCACCCACTCGATGAAATAAAATAGGGTGAAAGTACTGCATAGTACAAATCATGAAAGCTATTGTGTCAATGGACTTAGCGAATTCGTAAATAGGCTCAAACCGTTGTGGAATAAACATCCGTTCCAGTCTGTCTAACCGTAACAGCCCAATCGTGTGGAACTGGTAACCATGTCCATAAACTGAGAGTCTTTGGAGAAAGGGAATGACTGAATGGTTGGATGATAGGAAGTGATTCAAAAAAATTACCTATCTTAATACCTTAAGAAAAGGAAGAGGGGAGAAAGAAAAATACGTTTGAGTGAGCGAGTACGCTGGCTGGGCTTTGCTTAAGAAAAGCTCGCCATCCATGAACGAGCAGCCCGTCTAGCTGTTTGTGTAGCCAGAACTTAGTCGGGCTTTTGGAATGGGACTAGGTACCCAGTAGCTATTTTGAAATGGAAGTGGAGCTTTACAAATGTACTAATCAGGATATAATGATACGCGGCGTAGCCACAAAAGGCTTCGAAGGATCCTCTGAATACTCCGTGAGCCGCCGTTCAAATCTCCCCTTTCCATCAGCAGCATCTGCCCTATTCTCTCCTTGTTCAAACGCCCGGCGTTCCGAAGAAAAGCCCTAATCGGTGAAAGGTATTTTCACCGAAAGGAAATAAAAATAGACGAAGAGAGAATTGTCGTAGCCCAAAACCCCTTCTTTCTCTCTAATATGATGAGTAAGTGGAGCCGGGCATTTAATGGGCATAATGTAAGGAGTTTGAGTATAGCGGCTTCTTGGGCGTGGTTCACAGTGGAACTAAACCTACATTACTACTGCCAGGGTTGGGTAGTCTCAGTGCAATCGTTTTCTTAAGAATCTAATTAATAATCTCGTATCTTTGGGAATAGGAATTTATTTTAAATTAAATTGCGCTTCTTTATTCGTTGATTGATATTCCGAATAGTTTTGCCCAAAAGCCCTTCTTTCTCTCTAATATGATGAGTAATTTAATGGGCATAATATAAGGAGTTTGAGTATAGCGGCTTCTTGGGCGTGGTCCACAGTTGAACTAAACCTACTTTACTACTGCCAGGGTTGGGTAGTCTCAGTGCAATCGTTTTCTTAAGAATTCTAATTAATAATCTCGTATCTTTGGGAATAGGAATTTATTTTAAATTAAATTGCGCTTCTTTATTCGTTGCTTGATATTCCGAATAGTTTAAGTCCATAAATAGTTTATTTCTAATTGTCAATACTTTATACAAAATTAAGGAATTTGAGAGGAACAACCCTAAAGTGAAAGTCCACTTCTGCAGCTCGATTCCGTTCGCAACTAGCTGATAATAGTAGAACTGATTTGCTAAACTGACTCTCCCCTATTTCCATGACACAAACAGTTTTTCTTGGCTCTTGAAGGCTTGACTGCTGATCTCAATCTCTCTCTCGACGCTCATCAGGGAAAAGGTAGGAATCTCGTAATTAGAGGGAGGCTGGGAGCTAGTGAAGGGGACTCTTAAGCACCACATACTACTGATACTGACTACTACAGTCTAATGAGAATGAGATGAGAATACTTACTACGGAATTTGATTTGGTTTAAAACACTTGTCAGGATTCGGAGCTCGGAGTTGGTTGACTTGGGCATTTCTTCCTATATAGTGAATGAAACAGACGGAAGAGAAAAAAAATAATCATCATTTACTTCGTATTACAACGGCAGTTCGGGTGTCGAAAGGGAGCGAAAACGGCTCAGTCCTACATTTAATTTCTGCTGATAGACAGGATTTTTAACGACTGGCTCATTATGCCTTTTGAACCTCATTTTGAGGGAAAGATCTTGGGTGCGATTTCATCGTGAGTTACGCCTTTGCAGCTCTATATTTCTGTGTATTTTCCTCCAATCTTCTATTGTCAAAACTTTAATTTTATTAAATTTTAATACAGGCGTTGTCTGCATTTTTACGTAATACGCTCTGCATGAAATTCATATGAATATCGTGTCTTTATTTTACTGCTAAAATAAAAGGAAAGTTATGGTTTTTGGGCAATTCGACAATGGCTGCCCGAGGGAGGGTCATAATTTACTGGAATAATTACGGTTTGGCTCTTGTCAGGCATTTCGTAGATTAGTTCAACTTATTAGCAAGAGGACTTTTGTGGAGAGGCTCAGAAGTTTTTATGACGAATAAATACGGATGTCTATCAGTCTGAATTAAGCCTGTCTGCCGTGCTGGAGGGAGGGGGTGAGGAGGAAGTTGTATTTGTCTCCTTGTCTCTTCAACTTACGGATCGGATCATAATGGAGATGGCAACCACTCCATTGGGCTTCTGCTGGGCGTCTGACAAATTGGCGTAGAGCTCCGCATTGAAACCATAAAGTTGCAGCTGTAAAAACAATAAACTGGAATTTAATTTACAACCTCTTGACTCCCATTAAAACTTTTCTGCCTGAAGGACGACTCTCGAAGTGACACACGCCAAAGCAAGTGAGCCCAGGCCAAGGTCGGAGTTTTTGACGTTTCCACGAAATGAGCTACATCTCAGCATTTGGAAACCTACTGCTTTAGGTTACCCACTACTGGCATCTCCGCTCGACCGTCATTAAATTGCATTTCATTCCAAAATATGATCTGGTCTGGTACGGAGAAGCCGTAGCTGACCTGGAGATGAGCCACGACCTAATGTACTGGAAAAATTTTCTCTCTCGCTTTCTGCGTTCTGCCTGGGCTGCTGCAGTTGAAGAGAAGGCTCTCAGCCGATTGAGCCTCATTATCATAGAACTACATGAGTCAAGAGTGAGGGCGGGCAAACGTACTTCGGCTGGGAAAGGTATATTATCTATCAGATGCTCAGAGCCGTAGAGGTCCTCGGGTCCGTAGTGAATGTACAGCTCTTCAAATAGGTATCTGTACGTCAGCGTGGCCTCCAGAAATATTCACACGGACTCCCTTATCCGCTGTAAACACTACCGTCTGGCCTGTGTTCCGCAAAATCCCACCAACCTGCAATAATTAACACAGAATTATCAGTATTCTATCATGTGCTTATGCTTCGGGGTCCAATCATTATGACTTTCACTACGAAGTCAATGAGCTGTGTTTCAAAAAGTACAAGGCGTCTTGAAGGCTTTGAAACTAACTGTGAAGACGCTGCTGGGGCTAACCTAGTGACTCGATTTATAGGTGCTTAGTAACTGACATCGTTTTCCATAATAACAACATCATGCTCGGTCTATTTGATTGATTGATTCGTCGGAAATGTGTTTTTATTGAAATAGATTCGAGCCATTCATCATCGTAAGCCACATTTTTATGGGGAAACATATTATCAGGATTTTCAGACTGACAGTCACTTTCCCGAGAAAACCCCCTTTTTCTCTCTTTCGCCTGCCGAAATGACAAAAGGAGTTTATAAAGAAATGAAGAAAGCCTATTACTTTCTCTCTCTCTCAATATATCAATAAAAATTCAGTGGCAAGCCAACAGTCGTGTCTGTATCTCCTCCTGGACTCCCAATAGATACAAATCTCTATTGAATTGTCTGCAGCCGAGTCCACAGTGTTGGGATGTCTGGATATGGAAAATTGGATTTGGAGAGTCACTCCGTCGTCGGATGCATTGTATTGTAGCCTATCTGGAGTATGATTCCAATTGGTGTGGACGCTTTCTCTCGTGAAAGAGCCGTCTTAAGATGATTGGGATGGAGTCATAAGCGAGAGGTTTGCCCAACTCAAGATCACTCCATTCCCATCAACCCCAGCCAACTCTTGTTAACCTTTATTATTTGTAAATAATGTGATTCCGGGGCTCTTCTCCGACTTGTAAGCTATAGAGTAACTCGTTCGTTCGTACTTGACGATTCAACTTTCACCAATCTATTCAACTTTTCAAGAATTGGCAGCGCGGTCATATATTTGAATTCGTATGACGCTGAGACCTGAAGTTCAGGCCCGAACACTTCGATTCTACCTGGTCAATACAGAGTTCAAGGACTTTCCAAAGTCAAATGGTAGAAGCCGAAACGTTTGAGAATACTACGAGCAGGTGAAAGTCCAGGGAACTGCGGCAGGCGAGACGGAGGGAAGAATGGGTTGCCTCCCCCAAGTGTTGGAGAGACACATTAGATCTGGTGAAATATCTATTTAGCACTCCTGGACTCTGGAAGCAAACAGAGGCGAACATTCCGCTGTTTTCTCCTCTCTAATTCACTTTCCGATAAAAGAAAGCTACAAAGGCCTGGTGCTAGGGTCCTTAAAACTGACTTGGAATTCCAACAAGCAGGCATTCCTTTTGTGTTCCACACAAACGGCCTTAACCCGGGCATTTGTAGAAATGTCGTAGGGCGTGCCATAAAATACATTGTCACTTACTCGACGACGTGACTGAGGTGGGTCAGGTGGAGGGCTAGCGAGGCTTGATTACAGCTCAGAAGCCCGTGGCCCAGTTGGAGTGACTGAGCTGGAAGAAAAGGGGTATGGAACGGAATTGTAAAGTGATTGGAATGATGATCGGGGTTTGGGCAGTGACCTCGACATAAGCCGCTTTCCAGCTCGTGCTTCCCCCATATTTCTTTAACAGGTTCTAAACGAGAGCGAGTTAGCCGCTCCCAAGGGATATTTTGTCTTTTACTACTTCAGGGACTTTGACACTCTCTCACGCTCTCGGCCTCTTCTTGCAGAGAAAGCCGAGACATATGTCCGCCAGCTATCGACTCCGGGGAATCGAGCGGAAGTCCATATCTGTGGATACCTGAGAGGTAATAGTCTTATCCGATTTCCGTCAACTTGGCAGCTAGCAGTGAAAGGGGTCATAATTGTAAATCCACACAGAGAAAATCCTTTCTTTCCGGCCTTTGCCCGCCCCGTCAATATTTCATTTCTCTTGTCAACACTCCTTCACACGTTGTTAGAGCTTCATGATTCATGACAGCCCTTTTATTTACGTCCTGGCTCGCTTTACGGGCTCGTAACTCGTAACCTCAAGCTCGCTCCACGCATACAACGTGTGTCTCGTTTAGGGGTCCCTGCTTTCCGTGGTCAATTCGTCCTCCGCATTTAGGCCTTTGTAATCAGTAGTCTACCATTGCCGAGTATCAATTTAAAAAACTGGTTTGGATCAGTACCAGAAAGTGTAAGAACTTTATTCTTTAGTGCACGCTAGTAAATGCTAGTTTTATACATGAGATAGAACTCACTCAAGCTATTAAATTATGAATTATAATCACAGGGAGATTGAATAAGCAATGTTCACGAGTCGTAAAACAAGGCATGAGATCTCCACCCAAGCATCATGAACACTTCCTTTTATGCGAATTACAGATTGGCGCTTATGTAGATTTGGAAAAAGGAAAAAGTTTCTTTGGGAAGTGAGTGCATAAAAAACCAGTTGACTTGTCATAATGAAAACAATGGGAGGTGGGTGTCGTCGTTAGAGAAGAGAAAGTAAAAAGTGGTTTTCCAAGTGACATAAAATGCATGTTAAAATTCAATGAGGTGAGCCATAAAGCCTTTCTCTCCTCTTTGCACACTTCATTCCGAAAATTCTGCTGGTTTCTTCATCTCGCTACTTTCACTAGTTGAAAAAAATACTTTGGAGCTTTGAATATGTAATGTATATAAGCAAATATATTAATGCGTTTATGTTACTCCTTAGTGGCTAGGGCTTTACTGAGCCCCGTTCAATATGAAGCTAATAACTTCACCAGAAATTTTGAAAAACTAAAAGCTCAGCACCAGAGATCTCAAATAAATCTCAGAAATCCGAATTTGCCATTGTTAGCCGACGAGAGAAAGCCATAATCCCATCCCCACCAGAGAAATGTCTTTACGAAGCTCATAAAAAGCAAAGTTGTGGAATTTACTGGTTTCAAAACTATGACAAGCCCCCCAAGCCCATTTACAAGCCGAGAGAGCAAAACTGTCGTAAAGCCCTTTGATTGACGGTAACAGGCCGTCAGGGTCCCAAGAATGCAGTTCCTGCTCCCGAAAGGGTGTTATAAACCGCAGCAGAACAAAAGAAAGGAAATCAGTGAGACAGAGACATAAGTGAGATCTTCGTCTACCTCACCCCCTCCCCCAGTCTGTCACAGGAAAAAAATACAAAAAAGCCATTCTGCTCATCTCTCCGCTGAAGCCAAGAAGGCTGACAATTTTGAAGCCATTTAAAGTTCACAAGTGATCCTTGGAACAGGCTCGTAAAAGCAGGCAGCTCGTCCAAAATAATATTAGTTATGATAATAATCATAAAATGAAATCGATGCTTCTAGGACCGTAAATAGGAGCAGCCTCCCTCCCTCATTATGACTATCCCCTCCCTTGATGCCCGTAATCAAAATAAATAAGGACAACTAAGGCTCATGCCTTCATTGCCCAGCCAGGCCTTGGTTTCTTGGCAGAGCTTCAGGATTGAGACGCGGCAGAGACATTCATCCTCATCGTTCAATGGTCCATATTTATTATTGCATGGGAGTGGAAAGATACATAGTTTCTCCTTTCCTTTCTCTCTCCCTCGCTCTTCTGACTCAAGTCCGGTCATTGAGTGGCCGGTCAGTTCGACCTCGGACATTTGGTCACATTGTTATATTGCTCTAGATATTCAGCAAATTAAGCCAACCCTATACATAAAATACAAACCTAACCGTGAAGGTCATAGACCGCGTATTAAATATTGTAAAATCTGTATTATTTGTAAATTAGCATGGCATTATATCTAAACTAACATAATTTTGCGATTCTGGCATATTAGCTGCAATAAATTCGCTTCAAATTGCCAAAAATGACACTAGCAAAATCGTGTAGTCAATTTGGCTATGTAAAAGCGGCATTGAATCTTCTGGTCTCTCATTGTAGTCTGAGCTAGAGAGGAGCCGATGCCAAATGTTGATAAGAAGATAATACTTTATATGAAAAGACTTCGGACATGAAAGTTCACAACTTCCGTGTCCGGTTCTCTTCTGCTTTCTCTAAAGGCTTTTGGCTGGTCTAGGCCGAGGGAGAAAGTCGACGCGGAGCAAACTGTATGCAGGAAGAACTGATGCATGAACATTCTTTCTCTTTCCTGTTTCTGTCTCTCGAGTCTCCACGCCATCCCCTCGCCGCCTGCTCTTCTACTATGTATGTATAATGTGGCTTTCAATGAGAGGCCGACCTTAAAAGCTTCTGGAGAGCGTCCATGTCTCACTGGCCTGGCCCAAGTGAAAAAAAAAAACACGGAATCTTCCGTGAATTATCTATTTCATGGAATGTAATGGACAAATCTTTTATCTTGACTTTCACTTTATTAGCATTTCTCTTGGCCTTATGCTCTGTCTGCATGTTCTTCTTTTGTTTGAGAGAAGAATGGAGACTGCGGCTGTATTATTTCAAAAGAAAGTCTAATAGCATAATGCAGGCTCAACTAAGCCGGGATCAGGATCATACAGACATCTTTGAAGCCCAATTTCTCCCTTTTTCTCTAGGCCTCTAATCCTGCCGACAATGCAAGAGCTTGCAAACGTTGGAAGTTCCAAGCTGAGGGAAGGGCTTCTAATTTGAGTATTCAGGGATGAATAGGAAGCTTTGCTAAGACGATGGGGAACTCAATGGATCTCTAATGAGGCGGGACTCGGAGAAAAGAACTCAACTCTTTTTCCTGAGGTGTCGGCACTATTTCTGGGACTAATAGGAAGGTGGGGTGTGGTGAGGGTATTATTATAGGCTCTTGCTCTGGTTTGACTTCAGCATGAATCTTCTTCCGTCTAGGATGTGGTTTCACTTGAGGGAGCGAAAAAAAAGGTGTCAGCAAAACGTGTCACCTCATGAAAATCTCTCTTCGAATTGGCAAAAACTTTTTCACTGACACCCGCGCTCTTTCTTTCTTTACAACTACTTGTTTTTCGGTGAAGGTCCTTGAACGGTAATCGAGGACCTGTACTGATACTGAGGTTACAACAGACACAACCTCCGACCTTATCATCCCTCCTGTCCTCACTTCAACTTTTTCCTTGCTATGCAAAACACAGCACTCGAGACAAACAATGCCTTGCTCCGCTGCCGTGAATTAGGGATATCTTGTCAAAGAAATCTTGGAAACTCCTGAATTTGCGTATCAGCAAGCATATTTTCAGAAAAGCTTTCTGTTTTAAATTCTAACGGCTAACATGCTTAAAATCGAAGAAGCTTGAATAAAAGTCTTTAAATTCTTCCCGATTCTAGCACAGATTCGATCTTTGTCTATTTTGCGCGCCAAATTTGAATTTCAATTTCGTTCAAGTTCGAAGGAAAAGCTCGAAAAATGAAGCAGTCACACTTTTTGTTGTCGTCGTCGCCCTCGCCCTCTCCAGTAAGTAAGTCATCTATTTAGTTGATATCTAAA